>SDVV010043662.1:0-10231 GCA_016164225.1 Gammarus roeselii
TTCGCTAAGACAAATAAATAATGTTATCATGAATAATATTAATTGGGGTGGGGGTAGAAGAACCATCTATGTTAAACTTTTAGGCTCTGTATTCAGCTAAATCGTAGAAGAAATTAATCACGACGTGGATTAGTTACATGTTGTAACATGAGCCTTGAAGGAAAGTTCATCGGTTGTGATGGAATACCACGCATAACATGCAGGTTTGCACTCCAGGCAACGAGATCCACTGATATTGTGACGGCGGTTGTAAGCATTATCTATGCAGCCCAATGTTGGGCTTGTGAGAGGGACCTGCATGTATATGTGTGTTATTCTCAACATGTCAGTGCTGTGAAGAACGAGTTGGCTTATAATGAATCTATTCAAGTGTTAGAGTCAGTCTTGGAGTACGCTCCTAGGGCCTTAAGCCGGTTTGTTCATTTGTCTGTAAAGAAAACGACAGACGGAAGACTTGGCCACGAAGTTTCTTCGTGGCCAAGTCTTCTGTCTAATTCCGATTGTAATAACGCGTGAAAATAAATAATTGACGTAGTGTAACTGTGTTCAAAACATGCCAGTCATAGAAGAGAGAAAATTAATCATCTCACCACGGATATTTTTAACGGTTGGAGAAATTAACTGAAGCGTTCGCAATTATTGCAGTTTAATACCATTTTCTTCTGTCGAAATGTAGTAGTTTTCAGTCTATTAATATTCAAAGAGATATTCCTTTCGCATATTCAACCGCGTGATTGTTACAAAAAAATGTACATCACAATCATTGCAACTTCAACATCCTCGTTCATCGAAAATGTGTCATCCCATGATCAGGAACCATTACGGCTGATCAATCCGTAATCAACACTGAAGAGGGGGACAAGCCGAGGGCTGACAGTAGACCAAGTTTATGACAAAAATCATTATGCCGCTGCGGCATTAGCAGTGGTAAATATATGTAGTAATAACATGAGCATTTTCTACTCATTAGTGTACATTGACTGAATAGTTGAAAATGAATAACGTTGATATTTTCTTCTCGGATCAGCCTTCATCAACTCGTTTTCAGTTCCACGAATAGATGCGATTTTTGACTTGTATTGTTGTGTATTTATTATTGCCTGCGTTGGTGCAGGTTAAAGAACTTTCACATAAAATTTGTCGAAACTGTCTACTTTAAAATTACTTTTTTTTTCATATTCTGTTTCTCCATTACTGAGACAACAAATTTCTGGTTTCCTGAGCATGACGATCGATGTTGCTCATGTCCAATACTGAAAGGTTAGCTGACGTACAATTCAAATTATATTCGATAACTTTTATTTAACAATATTTGCATCTCTTTCAACATAGGGTTACTACAGGTTGTTTTTCCACCAGAAATGTTATGAGTTGTTAATTCAGTCATATTTTCTACACTACATATACATGCTACCGGGATGTATATTTTTCATCATGTAACTAATGGTCGTAATGAACAACTGCCTCAAAGCAGCAAACACTTGTAAACAACAACATCATGACCACATCCCCACAAATAGTTATGTTTTATTCTGTTTTTATTGGTTATTGGAGCCCAAACGCACAATATTCCATGGGCGAAGATTTGAAACCTCAGTTTCGTTGTCCCTACACAATTCTGTTGGTCAAAACTCTACTTCAGAGGCAAGATACACCCCGGACCATTCCCATAAGCTGAAGGCCTCGTATTATTACCGCTGCAGGCCAATCCAAGCTGCGTCAGCATTTCCGGGCGAAACGATGGTCGAGCTTTCGGAATTTGGGGCACCACTTCTCGAAAGACAGAACAAGTTCAGGTTTAGGGTAGGGTAGGTCCGTTCAAATGAAACTTAAGATGTTAAAAAAAGTTAGGCAGTATTATTGATTTTATATTCTATTGCAGTCAAATAAGGACCGTTCAATAAAACGAATAGCCAAATGTTCGCTCACTGAAGATATGCTTGAATAAGTATTCAGTCATCGCGTGTCATGTACATTATTTTTGCTGCGCTTTTTCGATTTTTTCTTAATTGAACTACAATTTATTTAGCTCTCAAAATATATCCCCGAACACACTTAATTTAAAAATCAAACACATATATATTGAAAGGGATTTCTGCCTTTAACGCCGACAAATGTTTTCAAGCATTGGGCGCCCAGCTCAACAGAAAAGGCACTCAGGTTAGTCTGACTAAGAGCGCATCTCGCCGGTCTTTGTCGTTTGATAGCCCTGGCAGAAAATTAATATGGGCGGATAAAAGTTGATGTGACGGCTGTCAGAGTAGTGTAATGGCAGAGTAAGGCTAGGGGAGCAAGGGACAGAACGGACACTCTGAGACATGACCAGGTGAATCTTTTGAAAGACGTGGAGTTTTACTAATCAATACGACGATCCACCGCCCATAACTTACAAGCAAAGTTATGTGTTGTGCTTTTTTATCATCGATAATATCTACAACCGCCATTTTTATTTGCAACACGATGCCCACCTTCTAGCAGGAACGCGAGCTGAAGGATGGTAAGGCAAGCTAGAGGAAGGCTGGTGGAGGTGGTGGCATAAAGCGACTTTCGCCTTAGTGGAGCCCATCACTGGCAACTTGTCTCGTTCAACGATGGCTTGGGCCAACTTACTAATTACAGGTCAAATATGTGTGTATATGGTCATGACATGTGAGTAACACGTGTTCCATTTTCTGGTGAAAATTTGACATTGCTTTCACAACAACCATCTATGCCTGTTATTCACGCTATATGTGGTGTACCTGAAGAAGAATACAAGTACGCAGTTAAAATTAATGTTCCGGTTTTAGTTGCTAGTATCGAGTCCACGAGTTCAGCTTTGATGTTCTATATGATGTTTTAGAGGGCATCACGTCCATTCGTGTTTATTCGATCATTGTTGGTGATTCCATAAAATTCAAAATATTTTATGTCGATCGTCGTTTCGCAATTATTAGTGGATGTGATTTGCTCAGCTTCGCATAATGTTGCTTGTCAATTCTAAAGTCTGAGTCTTTTTTGTTGAGTTTTCTTTTGTTGCTCTTATCTGAAAGAGGGAAAATTCAAAGCCACACACCCAAAAACCTCACCCTTACTCGAGACTGCATACCGCAAACAATGCGGTGAGCGCCTCGCGCTTCCTGCCCCTTCCAGCACATCAGATCACTGCGTTCATCGCACATCACTCCATCACCCTCTCTGCACAGCAGCTCATTGCATTCCCCGCATTTCACTCCATCGCCCTCTCTGCACATCAGTTCATTGCGTTTTCCACACATAACTCCTTCACCCTCTCTGCATAGCAGCTCATTGCGTTCAACGCACATCATTCCATCGCCCTCTCTGCACATCAGTTTATTGCATTCCCCGCACATCACTCCATCGCCCTCTCTGCACATCAGTTCATTGCGTTTCCCACACATAACTCCTTCACCCTCTCTGCATAGCAGCTCATTGCGTTCAACGCACATTACTCAATCGTCCTCTCTGCACATCAGTTCATTGTATTCCCCGCACATCACTCCATCGCCCTCTGCACATCAGTTCATTGCGTTCCCCGCACATCCCTCCATCGCCCTCTATGCACATCAGCTCCTGGCGTTCTTCGCACATCACTCCATAGCCCTCTCCGCACATCAGTTCATCGCACTTAAAAAACTCAGCACAGAGCAAAGCATCTCACCCTTAGGAACTTCGATTCCTGCTACTACTGCGCTCGTCCGACGAAGCCAGCCTGCCCCTCGCCCTCACCTTTCAGCTGACCTGGACCAAGGCCTTCTAGAGTCAGCCTTGCCCGGGCAACCCTATCACAGCTGATCTGGATACTCGCGTCACTCCTGGACTTGACTCTGGACATCGTACAAACAAACAAAAATATCTTTGGAAGACTCTTTCAAGTAACAGGCTGTCTGGTTATCAAAGTAGTGTTTCAATGCGTGTCTAATTTAGTTCTTCAATGCGTGTCTACTTCAATGTACTCGATGGTGCGCACTCGAAATATTTTATCCTGCTTTGAATAGCACTTGTTACATTATTGCCTTAGTGCCGAAATATTTCTCATAGTGACGATAAAGAGTGTGTATTATGAGTGTTAAGCGGCGAAGGAAAATAATGTGCTCTTGTGCTGTGATGACCAGGGACTAATCCCACAGTTGACTAACTCTGTGTGCATCATCAGACCGACGCCGACTAACATCAGGAAAGAAACGATTTCCACACTTTCAAAAATCGTGTCATTAGTTCCATTGTGTTCTATTTTGTGTTCTATTAGTTCGATTTCTATCTCAACTAGGTTTATTTTCATTTCAGCTGTGCTCATATTACTTGTTTGTACTTTATCAATGTACTTTATCATTGTACTTTATCTCGAATGAAACTGGTATTGTCACTGCATATTTATAATTTGAAAACGTATTTCAGCACTGCAAGGGCAAATCTGTTAGGATGCCACCCTGTTACAAGGCTGCACTAGTTTGTTTTCCCAATATCTTAACTGTGCACGTGTTATCTGTGTGTCTATAGCCGTATTATAAAATTTTACTGGTTTTACGGCTTTCAACATTGTCAAATGTGGCCGGTTCTTTGAAACAAAACCAAAAGTATCTTGTATCAGGTAGTATCATTGTATTGTACCACAACATCTTGCAACTTAGAATCGCGCTACGATTTCATAACACCCCATTTTCTAAAATGTAATTATTTTTTTGTCATCTTTTGATACTCCGCCGGTCATGTGTGGTACATGGTTGGTGCCCAGAATCATGATATCATTCCTTTATTGAGAAGCAGATGGGAGCAGCTACGAATTATTTAGCTAGGCTTCAACCCAAATCCCGCAATAGGAAGTAACCTTGTGCTAACGCGCATCCGACGATACGCGCATCCGACTCACATTTGTAGTATTCTCGTTTTAATTCCGTTTCCGAATCGTCAGCATAATCGTCACATCCCGCATCTGATTATAGTATTACAGTCATAGCTGCTTTCTACAAGAAATTACAAAAAATATAACTAACTCAAGATAATGGTCTATTTTCCCACCGGAAAATTCTATAACAATACAAGATGGTTCAGGCTAAGCTAGAATGTGACAGGACTTATCGCAGCAGTCCCTCAAATGGGGAATGCAAGACATTGCGCCGTAAATTTTGTCAAGCGGCAAAAGAAATCAAATAACTGAAAGCACAAATCAGTCACGCCTCTGATTGCTTATACAAAACAGAGACAGTCTCATTCAATGGCTTATCCATAACAGAGACAGTCAACACGGATACCCGATTGCTTGTTGTTGAATTAAAACTAGAAAACTTGTTGAAACAATTTTACAAATTTAAAGATCGGATAAGCAGCAAATTAGCAGCAGTCAAAGATACTGCCGAGGCCACCCAAAATCAAGTGAATGAACTCCAAGTGCACCTAGACTCCTAATTCGTCAAGAAGCTTTCAGCTCTAGACGCTGAGACAAACGATCGTATTTAACCAATAGAACATTCAGTCAAAGATAGCGAGGCACAGTACACAACTGTTGTTAGAAGGAGGCAGCCACGCTGTGACAATGCAACACACGTTGGACCACAATCTCACCACTTTTGACCCAATGTTTCTAACTGATTCGATATATTGCCCGATGAAACGGACTCACAAATTGCAGAGGAAATTATTGTGATTGATGATTACAATGTCACCTCCTTCAAATCAAATCAGCAATAAGGGAGAATTCAACTGAAAATACTTGGCAAAGCTGATTTGAAAAATGACGAGGTCGAAGGCATAATCGCAAAGAATAGAATACATTCATCTAAGCGAATTATAACACAAGTCGGAGCAAAAGACGCGTCGCAGACGGAATTGACATGGAAATGGTATGAAGTCATGATAAACAGCATCAAACCTTCACACGCGAACTTCCATGTTACTGGCATCCTGCCCCATTCGAACCAAAGTAGACACAAGTTAAGCAAGATATTGTTTTTTAACAATCACCTAGCAACGTTTTGCAGAGCCCAGAAAATCTCCTTCTCGGATCATTGGGATACGATGATCGGCCCAAAGTACTATAACTTTAATAGAATCATCAACAAAGCTCGCATTAATACATATGGACTTGATACAATCGAAAACATCCTTAGAAACATCGGTGCTGGACTTGTCAACGTAAATAAGTCAAAAAAACGTAAGCAAAACGACCCAGAGGCCTCCGCCCGTTTCAACACCAGATACACAACAAATACAAATGCCCATCGAAACACCACTACATGTCCTAGCAAAAAAGTTTCTCAAATCAATTCAGTTCGAATTAGAGGCAGAAGTCGCAGCTCCGCTAGTACAAACCGTGTAAAGGAAAACGAAAGTCTTGGCTCTTACACAAGACCACATAGTTGCAGAAAAATAAGTCAAGCAAATCAAGTCAATGTGACTAACGGTAGTCTCAAATGTTACTACGCGAACGCTAGAAGTCTGCGAGACAAAATCGAAGAATTAGGTATCCTTGCACTGAATGAAAGTATCGACACAATAGAGTCATGGAATCGTGGATGAAATCGAGCACCAGGCATTATTCAGGCGAATTTACTCTTCCCTGTTACTCACTATTTCACAAAGAGAGACAAGGCCGAGAGGACGGAGGAGTGATGTTTCTAGTAAAAAACACTGCGAATATCAGAAGTCACCATTCCAAACAACAGGTACGACATAGCATCAATCCAAATAGTCGGTAAACATATAAAATGTCAAATCACTCTCGTCTATCGCCCCCTTAAAAGCGAGGTTGCAGATGATATTGATCTCTACAACACCCTCGTCGATGTTGTCACAACACAACACAGTATTGTGCATGGCGACTTGAATATTCCCGACATTGATTGGGAAACAGACGAATGCACTGCCACCGGCTAACGTCTGATTGATTTTGCAGACGATAAGTTCATGACCCAAATGGTGAAGACACCTACAAGAGGTAGCAACATTCTTGATCTCCTATTTAGTGCAAGCGACTCTCATGTTACGAACGTCGAAGTAGGTGAACCATTCGGAACTAGTGACCACAACTGTATCTGTTTTTTGATAGATCTCGAGTTGAAAACATCAACAAACTGCGAAAAATCCTTAACTTCAGATTAGCTAATTTTGATGGGTTAAGAGAGTCAATGACGTCAGCAAATATAACCCTCGGACAAGATGTCAATCAATCGCTTAACAATTTCTTGACTGCACTTGAAAATATTCAACACGAGCATATCCCGCGCAAAAATTGGCGAACAGCAGTTTATCAGCTCAAGTACTGGAAAGGAGAATTGCAGCGCCTTCAATCACGAAAGAAATCAAAGCACTCGATAAAACAGAGATATCCACATGAAAACGTATCAAAAAATGAATGCAACATTAACAGATGAAATCTAATGAGGGTCCTGAAACGTAAGAAGAAAGATTATGAAAATGAAATTGCCGTCAATGCTGGAACTAATCCGAAACAATTTTTATTTATATTTCAAGCAACAAAATTAAAGATCTGTAATAGGATCTCTCGAGAACGATGTTGGTGAGCTAGAAACGGACGACACCAAAATGAGTTTTCTACCTAATGAATACTTTTGTTCTGTATTTACGTTCGAGAATCAGGATATTCCTAATCCTGAGGATATCACAGCGGCAAAACGAAGTGAAGCCCTCAGCACAGTCAATTTTTCCACCGTCAAAGTTATTAAATATATAGATCAATTAAAAGTCACCAAATCTCCAGGTCCAGACCAAATTCGTCCCAGAATTGGGAAAGAGACTAGAAACGAAATCGCCGAACATTTATCAAACATTTTCACCCAATCTCTCACAAATGGCCCCTGACCCTCTAAATAGAAGAAGGCCAATGTTACCCCGCATGTTAAAAAAGGGATAAAAAGTGTCCCGGCAACTACCGTCCAATTAGTCTCACCTCACTCATTGGCAAGTTAATAGAAAGTTTAATAACGGATAAAATTACGGAATTTTCAGAATTCAACGAATTGATTGGCGACTCCCAGCATGACTTTAGAAACATCCGTTCCTGGGTTACGAATCTGCTACTCTTTTTCAGAAATATAATTGAAATCCACGACACAAAATCTCCAATCGATATCATTTACCTTGACTTACAAAAGGCCTTTGATAAAGTCCCCCACAAGTGCCTAATTAGTAAAGTGCACAGCATCAGTATTCGAGACGAGCTTAACTGAATAAAATGCTGGCTTACGGACAGACGGCAGCGAGTTGTACTTAACGGAACTTCCTCCCCCCACGGGAGTGTTACAAACGACGTGCCTCAAGGATCCGTGCTAGGGCCAGTTCTCTTTATAATATTCATTAACGATCTCGATAGCAACGTACTGTCAAACATTAGCAAGTTCGCAGACGATACTAAAATCGGAGGAAAAGTGCAAACTGAACTAGAGTGTCAGGAGATTAGTTAGACTTGAACACAATTGTTGATTGGTCAGAAAAGTGGCAAATAAAATTAAATGTAGACAATTGCAATTTTATGCACATAGGTCCTCAAACACGATTTGGAAAGCAGCAAGCAGGGTAACGATGTTGCGAAGAAAGGCAACAAAATGTTAGGTATAATATCCCGTACTATCTCGTGCAAAAACCAACACAGTATGCTCAAGTTATTTAATGCATTTGTTAGATTGCATCTCGAAAATGCTGTTCAATTCTGGTCTCCATTCCTTAGAAAAGACGTTATTAAACTTGAGAAGGTTCTGCGTAGGGCTACCAAACTCTTCCAGCCGCTGCGGAATAAATCGTACGAAGACAGGCTACGTGAACTCAATCTTTATTCGCTAGAGAAACGTCGAGTCAGAGGCGACATGATCGAAGTGTGGAAGATTATGAAGGGTAAAGAAAACGTCGACCAGGCGAGCCTTTTCACTCTAGATGCAAACGGAGTGACTAGGAACAATGGATACAAAATCGTTGGGAAACGCTTCTCACTCGACACCAAGCGCAATTTCTTCACGTATAGAGTTGTCGAAGAATGGAACAAACTTCCAGCGGAGGTTATAAACACCAACACAATCGAAACGTTTAAGTTGCAGCTCGATAAGTTCTACATAAATTGACGACCAAAATAGCTAAACTGTTCCCTTTCTTGTTGTTATTAAAAACAGAGATGGCACACGAAGCTCTCCTAGACGTTCAGAACTAATCCTCTTGCAATCAAAAGTCCACCTAGTTTGGGCCAATAGGCCTCTTAGACGTTCTACTCCAGAACTAATCCTCTTGCTAGCATAAGGCAACCTAGTTTGGGACAATAGGCCTGTTGTTGTCTTCCTACACACATAAACACTTGTAAACAATAATTTTATCTGTGTTTTCAGAGTCCATTCCATATGGCAACCCTTCAAATCGGTCAAGGGGTCTGTTCGGCAGCCAAGCAGTGGCTTTGCTACTGCCTAGCTGCCTTCTGTTAACTGCAGTTGATTAGAGTTCCTCGTTTTCTTCAACTTCTTGACTGAGTCTTCTAACTACTCGATAAATCGTTGGTGTTTTCATCTACTGTTTCAAGATTCTTGGCTTGTAGCGAGTCGAGGTGCACTTGGAGTTCATTTATTAGATTTTGAGAGGCCTCAGCAGTTTGATTGACTACTACTTGTTCATTGTTTATCATATCTTTGAAATCATGGCAGTGCATCTGCACGCTTTCCGATTTTGATTCAACAGCTGCTACCTCTGTATTGGAAGGACCATTAGAGGCATGACGAGTTGTGTATTCAGTTGTTTGATATCTTCAGCGTGTTGGCCGAGTTTTGCTTTCCCCGATTTACGGGACTATTCCGCAATAATCCGCTAGAACTGCTATCGCAGAGTATTAGTTTCGACTGATACCATTGGTGGCAAATGCCGCATTCTAGCTAACATGAGGAGGCAACATAGACTTGCAAAGTGACAACAAATTTTAAATAACTGAACGACTGAGTTTTCTATTGTTCTCTGTAATCAGAATCACTGAGTTGATATTGATTATAATTAGGAGCGTGTTTGAACGAATGAGTATATTTTTGGATGAGCTACGGATGTGTTCGGGTGATTTTTATGTGCCCTGCAGGGATCAGTCTACTGGTGAAAACTAAACTAATTTACAGTTTTCAGTGAGAAAGTAGAACTATTTAAAATGATTCATAATATCATCTTACTATTACTTCACATAGACTGTCTTTGATTGCCTTTTGTTATTTAAGATTTTTGTACGGTCATTGGTGCAATTGAACTGTATACATAA
>SDVV010043663.1:0-10231 GCA_016164225.1 Gammarus roeselii
CAGTCGTAACGAGACCATATGACGGAACAAGCTTCACAGTCGTAACGAGACCATACGACGGAACAAGCTTCACAGTCGTAACGAGACCATACGACGGAACAAGCTTCACAGTCGTACGAGACCATATGACGGAACAAGCTTCACAGTCGTAACGAGACCATATGACGGAACAAGCTTCACAGTCGTAACGAGACCATATGACGGAACAAGCTTCACAGTAATAAGGGGACCAGATGACGGAACAAGCTTCGCAGTCGTAACGAGATCATGCACTGATGCGTTTGTGCTCGTGTCCCTGAACACGAGCTCGTGTTATGGGACAATCCTGTTGAGGCACAGGTAGGAGAGGAGCAGACGCGGCGTGTGGTGACAGGTAATTGTTCACACGCGCTGCCTCTGTAGGGCACGATGTCGGCGCATGGTGTGGTGGTGCTGGGGTGCTCTGGTGTGGACTAAACACGAGTACACGGCCGTCTGGAAGGGTGAGGACAGAGAAAAAAGGGGGGCGATGGAGGCCAAAAGAAGGGAGCATGAAAATAAGGGGTTGAGGCCAAAAAAAAAGAGAGCAGGAAATTGAGTGATGGGATCAGAAGGAGAGAGCAAGAGAAAGTGAGGGGATGGGGACCAAAATAAATCAGTAGAACGACGGAGGAATCAAGATAAGAAAGAAGGGTGAAGGAAGATGGCGGATGGAGACCAAAGGAATAGAGCAGGGGGATGGAAGTAGGGAGGAGGAAGACGGAAGGATGAGGACAAAGAAGGCGGATGGAGGGATGAAGACAAAAAGGAGGAAAGAGGAGGATTAAGAAATGAGGACAGAATAAAGAGAGGAGAAAAATATAAGAATAAGGAGACAAATAAAGGATCAGAAAGATAAAGGAAGGAGTATGATAATTGGAATAAGAGCGGATGGCATAAAGACGGAAACACTTATAATCTATCTTCATTTCTGGAATTATACAGGGCAGATTGTGGCCGTTGAAGTGTAAGGCCAAGACTGGCTCGAATACTCTAATCACTAAATTATAAAGCGTCTCATTGTATACAGTTACGTGGCTCCGCCTCCTTTCTGAACCTGGCGCAAGTGTTTACGCCATAGCCGCTGGAAATAATCGGAGGAAACCGATGTCTCTGTATCTTAACCTCTTTATTAGAGGTGACGACCCGTCTCAGTCGATGGACTTTTCGCGGTGTTTTTTTTGTTACCACACGCTACTAATTCACGTCGTATTTTAGTGCTTTCTAGTTTAACATTATTTATTAAACATGTGGGCATGCCAAGAAGAGCAAAAAATTAACGAGAAAGATATAAGGAAAAGGACAAAAAGCAGGAATGAGAAAAAAGAATGGATGAGGACAAAGAGAATGGAGGAGGAAAATACAGGGACAAAGAGAAGATGAACAGAGGAGGAAGATGGAGGGATGCGGACAAAAATAAGGGAGGAGGGAGACGAGGGTAATCGGCCAAAAGAAGGGCCCTGATTAGTTGTTGATCATAATTGTCTGTTCTTGTAAACGTGCAAGTTTCAAAATTTCCGGTCAATTTGTATTTAAAAAGTATAGTAATATAATTTTAAGTAGATTCATTTTACAAGTACATGATTTGGATCAAGAGATTCACCCGGAATGATTTTGAATCTATTAAAAATGAGTAGCAGATTCTAGAAACTCATAATTTTGAAAAGCCCTCACAAGAAAAATATTTTCACAATGAATAATTTCTCATGAATGCATATTTAATGAGCAGTAAGGTGTCTTAACGTATCAGTACTATTTGCAGACAATTTAGATCTGTTTGTAACCTCAAACACCAGTTCGAGTCTATGCCCTGATCCAGCCTGTTGTGTTCCCGTCCCGTGCGGCCAGAGCGGGGAGTGGACTGCTGTGGCCCGTGCGGCCAGAGCAGGGCAGCCAAGAGTGGACTGCTATAGCCCGTGCGGCGAGAGCGGGGCAGCCAGGAGTGGACTGCTGTGGCCCGTGCGGCCAGAGCGGGGCAGCCAAGAGTGGACTGCTGTGGCCGTGCGGCGAGAGCGGGGTAGCCAAGAGTGGACTGCTGCGGCCCTTGCGGCGAGATCGGGACAACCATGAATGGACTGCAGTGGCCCATGCGGCCAGAGCGGGGCAGACAAGAGTGAATCGCTATGACTCGTGCGGCCAGAGCGGGGCAGCCAATAGTGGACTGCTGTGACTCGCGCGGCCAGAGCGGGGCAGTCATCATGAGTGGACTGCTGTGACTCGTGCGGCTAGAGCGGGGCAGCTATGAGTGGACTGCTGTGGCTCGTGCGGTGCAGCCATGAGTGGACTGCTGTGGCTCGTGCGGCCAGAGCGGGGCAGCCGTGAGTGAACTGCTGTAGCTCGTGCAGCCAGAACGGGGCAGCCATGAGTGGACTGTTGTGACTCGTGTGGCCAGAGCGGGCCAGCCATGAATGGACTGCTGTGGCTCGTGCGGCCAGAGCGGGGCAGCCATGAGTGGACTGCTGTGGCACGTGCAGCCAGAGCGGGGCAGCCATGAGTGGATTGCTGTAGCCCGTGCGGCCAGAGCGAGGCAGCCATGAGTGGACTGCTGTAGCCCGTGCGGCCAGAGTGGGGCAGCCAAGAGTGGACTGCTGTAGCTTGTGCGGCCAGAGCGGGGCAGCCGTGAGTGGACTGCTGTAGCTTGTGCGGATAGAGCGGGTCAGCTATGAGTGGACTCCTGTGGCTCGTGCGGCCAGAGCGGGGCAGCCAAGAGTGGACTGCTGTGGCACGGGACATGAACGTGTTTCAACCAGCCGTGGGAACGAGTCATCCTCAATTAGTGCTGGAGTTGAATGGCAGCTTATTACAGACAAATTTGTAGAGATGATACGGTGTTCTGTGTCCAATGAACATTATAATATGAAGTTGGTTATGGATACACGAAATGGAAGAAAGATTCGCGGTTTGGAGGGTATGCGACCACGGACTTCAGACACGAGTCTCTTGTATGTTTTATTGAATGGTTTGTCAAAACTGAACAAAAAACTCTCATCCCGTTTATGAGCAGGTAACTAAGAAAGCAAGCCGGCTTGGGCGTGTGAGCGGTGATGATTGTAGCCAATCATGATCAGAATTGAGGAGTATTTACTATACCTATATGTTTATCAAAATCCATTGTAATTAAGTAAATGTATGAATTATAAACACTTTACTTTTTGAACATTCCCAAAGAAACTTTCTAATATATTTTTATCTAAAGATTGATTTCGATTTATGTCAACGTTGAAATAGCAGGAGTAATGTATTGATGTCAGCCATCACTTTACATCAGTTTCTTAAAAAAGAAGCAAACTGCAATTTTTATTTCAAGTTGTGGCCGTAATGACGTTTTTATTAACCGCATGTATGCAGTGCACATGAGAAATGTACGCTCATGTTTGTATAGACGGCTCTCGGTATCTATTAATTAAATGCTATATTGTAATGCTTCAATTGACAGGTACTAAAGCGTAACGGGTCCCTCTGTGTGCTAACAAGTTTCATGAAATTCACATAAACAGCGCACAGAGTAAGTATTGAGCGGTGGCGATTTTTTTCCCAAACACGTGGTTCTAACAAGGAAAATGAACCCAGCCAGCAACGAAAATCATTGTAATTTATTATGATATGATATTTGTTAATGAAAAAATGGTATCGTTTTCATGATAATTACGTCGGTAAAATGAAATAGCGTTACCGTTTGGCCCCCCCCCAGCAGAAAGCCCACACTAATCAAATAAGGTGTAGTAAGGAAGATGTGCCTCTCATTTATATTCGAAGTGAGTTGCATTTACACTAAGAGTTGCTACGTCTCTGATCGAAGCCGCTTGAGAGGATGCGAATAAAAACTCTTGTTTCCATACACACATTTAATTCAGGGTAAGCGCAATTACAAACCACTTTCTAGTGTATATTTAGCTTTTAAAACTATATTTTTTAATTAGTGCAAGTTTTCAAATACGATATTTTAATTTAAGAGGAAAAAACTATTGTTTTTCCGATCACTGGTCGTTGAATGGGAGATTTTTATAGAGTTATGAATGTGTGACGTCACAGCTGTGACGTCACATCTGTATAGAGTTATGAATGTGTGACGTCACAGCTGTATATAGTTATGAATGTGGGACGTCACAGCTGTGACGTCACAGCTGTATATAGTTATGAATGTGTGACGTCACAGCTGTATATAGTTATGAATGTGTGACGTCACAGCTGTGACGTCACAGCTATATATGGTTATGAAGGTGTGACGTCACAGCTGTGACGTCACTGCTGTATATAGTTATGGATGTGTGACGTCACAGCTGTGACGTCACAGCTGTATATAGTTATGAATGTGTGACGTCCCAGCGGTGACGTGACAGCTGTGTATAATTATGAATGTGTGACGTCACAGCTGTGAAAAATAATTGTCACAAAATTATAACAATACAATTAAAATAATGCTAATGGTGGTAAAACTTCATTTCTAAAAACACGATACGAAGTTGTAAAATACTATTTAATATTTATAGCATGTCACATGGTTGTTACTCATGATGAAGTGCTAGATAACTTTTTAATCCATTTCCAAAAGCATTAAGTACAATTGGAGCATTTGATAAATTGAGTACTCACAAAATGCAGCTACTCTCCGTGAGCCTATACCAAACTCGTATGTTCTTTGAACCTGATATTTGGTGTTTAAGAATATCTTTGAATGCATTTTGTAGCTGAAATGTAAATAAGTAAAGAACATTAGTCGACCAGCTCTGTTTATAACAATAGATTGTCAAAGTTGACGATCTTTGCTATGCAGGACCATCGCCAACATGTCTTTTTCAACTTCTAGTGAAACCTTTCCACTGCTAACACACTAGATAATTCTACGCAGCATAATCCAACCCCTAAAGGTGCCAGTCTCCACAGTCGAACCGTTGACCGCTCAAACCGCCTCTATGAACTAAAGTTTCTTTGCGGGTGTTCTGCTCCTCGAGTTAGTGCTCTGCGAACACCACATACCCGACCTCCCACAGCTCCCTCTACAGGAAGCCCTGGGCACTAAAAGCTCTCCCACAGAGTCCTCTGGTGCTACTTCCCGCAGATTGTCTTGTCGATGTCCTATCGACTTTCGGTGTCTGGTTACCTCCTGGACAGGTCGACCGTCACGACATGGTCCACGATATCTCACGCGCGCCCGCTGAAGGTAATTAAGAGGTGGTCGAGGGTAGAGGTTACTTTGGGGTGCATCGAGTCACATCATTTGATTAAATCGATTTAGAAAATGCGCTTCTATTTGCAATTGTAACGATTGGAAGTCGGTCGAGAGCGATCTAATTTATTCTGACTAAGAGACAGACGCAACTCTGCCACAGAGAGAGATGCAACTCTGCCACAGAGAGAGATGCAACTCTGCCACAGAGAGAGATGCAACTCTGCCACAGAGAGAGATGCAACTCTGCCACAGAGAGAGATGCAACTCTGCCACAGAGAGAGATGCAACTCTGCCACAGAGAGAGATGCAACTCTGTCACAAAGAGAGATGCAACTCTGCCACAGAGAGAGATGCAACTCTGCCACAGAGAGAGATGCAACTCTGCCACAGAGAGAGATGCAACTCTGCCACAGAGAGAGATGCAACTCTGTCACAGAGAGAGATGCAACTCTGCCACAGAGAGAGATGCAACTCTACCAGAGTCAAGAGTTGCATCGAAATGAGTTGTTCATAGAAATGATGCCGGAGCTTCGAAAACGGCGAGGAGATAATTAAGTAAGAGATCTCCATCATGACCGTCCAGCAGGGCATGCCTCCTGCAATGTTATTATCGCCAATGCTGTAGGCTTCCTGAGGGCACCATTGATAGTCAATAGCCACGATTGATCTATCAACCACTAAACTCAACAAACCACTAACACATATTAGTTCCTCATTGCAATACTTAAACCTCGACCTACGAATTCGTCGACACTTCTCGTATCGCTCACAAGAGGGCGGAGATAACACCGTCCTCTATAGGTATAGACAATGTCGCCCTAATGAGGCGGGGGTACCCTGATTGAATTAGGATGGTTTATGGTAGGCCACTGGCTGTACGACGATAATTCCCCCTTAATAACGATTGACCGGCGATACTCACTCACAATTACGGCAAATTGATCGACGATAATCCACCCTTAATTACAGTTGGCTGACGATAATCTACTCTTGATCAAGATTAGCTGACGATAATCCACCTTTTATGTTCATCTGGGTAACCAACTTCGACAGGGCCTAAGAGGCGAGTACAGCCTCTCTGACACGACTCGGTAGGAGGTCTGCGGTGCCTTGGTGTGGATTTTTTAGCCCTTGAGAAGGTGGCTCGGACAAGGTTGGAAATGAAACTAGCCGTTCCCGATGGAAAAGGGGCCGTTATGTCGATTAGAAAACCCCACCGAGAAGGAAACTTGTACCCACCTATTATCGTGGCTCCTAATATATGGAGTCCTCGTCTACGGTCGACTCTTGCCATTTCAATGGCAAGGGCATTTCCTGAACGAATTGATGTCCCTCTTTGAATTCTGTATTTCCATAAATGTCATTTCCTGAAGAGGCAGAAATAAACCCTTTTCAGCCTTGCAATAAATGCAAAGCATCCTGCTCATGCAAAGCATCCTGCTAATGCGAAGAATCCTGCTAATGCAAAGCACCCTGCAAATGCAAAACATCCTGCTAATGCAAAGCATCCTTCTAATGCAAAGCATCCTCCTGACGCAAAGCATCTTGCTAATGCAAAGCATTCTGCCAATGCACGGCATCCTGCTAGTGCAAAGCATCCTGCCAATGCAAGGCATCCTGCTAGTGCAAAGCATCCTGCCAATGCAAAGCATCCTGCCAATGCAAAGCATCCTGCCAATGCACGGCATCCTGCTAGTGCAAAGCATCCTGCCAATGCAAGGCATCCTGCTAGTGCAAAGCATCCTGCCAATGCACGGCATCCTGCTAGTGCAAAGCATCCTGCCAATGCACGGCATCCTGCTAGTGCAAAGCATCCTGCCAATGCACGGCATCCTGCTAGTGCAAAGCATCCTGCCAATGCACGGCATCCTGCTAGTGCAAAGCATCCTGCCAATGCACGGCATCCTGCTAGTGCAAAGCATCCTGCCAATGCACGGCATCCTGCTAGTGCAAAGCATCCTGCCAATGCACGGCATCCTGCTAGTGCAAAGCATCCTGCCAATGCACGGCATCCTGCTAGTGCAAAGCATCCTGCCAATGCACGGCATCCTGCTAGTGCAAAGCATCCTGCCAATGCAAAGCATCCTGCTAATGCAAAACATCCTGCCAATGCAAAGCATCCTGCTAATGCAAAGCATCCTGCTAATGCAAAGCATCCTCCTGACGCAATGCATCCTCCTGACACAAAGCATCTTTCTAATGCAAAGCATTCTGCCTTTGCATGGCATCCTGCTAGTGCAAACCATCCTGCTAATGCAAAGCATCCTCCTGACGCAAAGCATCTTTTTAATGCAAAGCATTCTGCCAATGCAATGCAGCCTGCTAGTGCAAAGCATCCTGCCAATGCTAGGCATCCGGCTAGTGCAAAGCATCCTACCAACGCAAGGCATGCTGCTAGGACAAAGCATCCTTCTGACGCAGGGCATCCTGCTAATGCACAGCATCCTGCTAATGCAAAGCATCCTGCTAATGCAAAGCATCTTACTAATACAAAGTATTCTGCTAATGCAGAGCATCCTGCTAATGCAAAGCATCCTGCTAATGCAGAGCATCCTGCTAATGTGAAGCATCCGGCTAATGCAAAGCATCCTGCCAATGCGAGGCATCCTGCTTGTGCAAAGTATCCTACCAATGCAAGGCATCCTGCTACTGCAAAGCATCCGTCTGACTCAAATCATCATGCTAATGCAAAGCATCCTGCTAATGCAAAGCTTCCTCCTGACGCAAAGCATCTTTCTAATGCAAAGCATTCTGCCAATGCAAGGCATCCTCCTAATGCAAAGCATCTTGCTAATGCAAAGCATTCTGCTAATGCAAGGCATCCTGCTAGTGCAAATCATCCTGCTAATGCAAAGTATCCTACTGATGCGAAACATCTTGCTAATGCAAAGCATCCTGCGAAAGTTAAGCATCCTGCTAATGCAAAGTTACCTACTGATGCGAAACATCTTGCTAATGCAAAGCATCCTGCATAAGTTAAGCATCCTGCTAATGCAAAGCATCCTGCTAATGCAAAGCATCCTGCCAATGTAAAGCATCCTGCTAATGCAAAGCATTCTGCTAATGCAAAGCATCCTGCTAATGCAAAGCATCCTGCTATTGCAATGGATCCGGCTAATGCAAAGCATCCTGCCAATGCGAGGCATCCTGCTAGTGCAAAGTATCCTACAAATGCAAGGCATCCTGCTAGTGCAAAGCCTCCTCCTGACGCAAAGCATCCTGCTAATGCAAAGCCTCCTCCTGACGCAAAGCATCTTGCTCATGCAAAGCATCCTGCTAATACAAAGCTTCCTCCTGACGCAAAGCATCTTTCTAATGCAAAGCATTCTGCCAATGCAAGGCATCCTGCTAATGCAAAGCATCCTGCTAATGCAAAGCATTCTGCTAATGCAAGGCATCCTGCTACTGCAAATCATCCTGCTAATCTGCTGATGCAAAGTATCCTACTGATGCGAAACATCTTGCTAATGCAAAGCATCCTGCGAAAGTTAAGCATCCTGCTAATGCAAAGCATCCTACTAATGCAAAGCATCCTGCTAATGCAAAGCATCCTGCTAATGCAAAGCATCCTGCTAATGCAATGCATCCTGCTAATGCAAAGTATCCTGCTAATGCAAAGTATCCTACTGATGCGAAACATCTTGCTAATGCAAAGCATCCTGCAAGAGTTAAGCATCCTGCTAATGCAAAGCATCCTGCTAATGCAAAGCATCCTGCCAATGTAAAGCATCCTGCTAATGCAATGCATCCTACCAATGCAAAGCATCCTGCAAATGTAAAGCATCTTGCTGATGCAAAGCATCCTGCTGATGCGAAGCATCCAGCAAATGTAAAGCATTCTGCTAATGTAAAGCATCCTGCTGACGCAAAGCATCCTGAAAATGCAAAACATCTTGAAAATGTAAAGCATCCTGCTAATGCAAAGCATCCTGCAAATGTAAAGCATCCGGCCAAAGTAAAGCATCCTGCTACTGCAAAGTATCCTGCTACTGCAAAGCATCGTGCTAATGCAAAGCATCCTGCAAATCCAAGGCATCATGCTAATGCAAAGCCTCCTGCTAACGCAAGGCATCCTGCAAATGCAAAGGATTTTGTTAATCACGTTGGACAGAACAGTGCATAAGACCTGCAAACAAACAGTGCATAAGAACTGCTAACGAACAGTGCATTAGATCTGCTAACGAACAGTGTTTATGACCTGCTAACGAACATTGCATAAGACTTGCTAACGAACAGTGCATAAGACCTGCTAACAAACAGTGCATAATACCTGCCAACAAACTGGGAATAAGACCTGCTAACGATGAGCTGTGACGAATTTATTTTGAGCCTTCGTTTCGCCAATTCCAACAGTTAATTTGCTAATGCAGTTCATTTGTTAGAGTCAGGAATGAGGAACCCATTGCGATGCTATGGGAATAAATGATTTCATAAAAATTACAATATAATATTATAAAATACTTTCTGTATGCGTAAGAAATATTTATAATGAAATTTGATTGTTTCCTTTGAGCATGTTAAGCGCACTGACGATATCATTTCTTGGTATAATATAGAATTTCAGGACTGTAAGGAATATTCAATCCACACTAATTCTTTCATCATCGTATAGCTCTTAGAGTTCATGTGAAAAGTTTGAGGCTGGTAAAATATGAAACAGGTTAGACGTTAACATGATTTACATACAACTAATCATGGCGGGGAGACAGGGCGCCTCTCTCCTCTGTGTAAGCCTAACTTAGCCACCCTCATATTCATGGGGAAAAGGCTGCATGTCGATACATTCATACAAAACTAATTATTTATCAAATACTAATTTCATAGATCAGCCGGAGCAA
Source organism: Gammarus roeselii (assembly GCA_016164225.1). NCBI lineage: Eukaryota > Metazoa > Arthropoda > Malacostraca > Amphipoda > Gammaridae > Gammarus > Gammarus roeselii. The sequence goes on from SDVV010043663.1 coordinate 10,027, forward strand.
CAGACCCCCCGCGGGTATGAAGCTCAAACTGCAGTGGAGCACATCCGAAACTGTGAAATAGGGTCATGAAATATATAAATTACAGTTACCCATAAACGATTGTACTTCCTTCTCCTTGTGGTTTTTGCATGACATTGAGTTTAACTGTTGACAATTCAGCTACAACAATTGCCGAAATTATTTTATACATACATACACACATATA
>SDVV010043664.1:0-10231 GCA_016164225.1 Gammarus roeselii
CAAATCCACCTGGTCTCCCAAGTCCCCCGGGTTCCCGAAACCCCGGGTCCTCGAGTCCCGCGGATCCCACGAGTACCTCCTCTCCCTGGGCCACCTCCTCTCAACCAACCTCGATACATATAATAATAATGATAACACATTCAAAATTTATCACCATGAAAAAAGGGCAGATAAATATAATAGAGCCCAAGCAAGAAGAAATAATAAAATAAAGTGTTAATGATCTATAAAATGAATAAGCATCCATCCACCCCAAGGCAAAGAGGTGATTATCACTGGTGATTTTAATTTATTAACAATTGACTGGTCCTCGGACCTAGTTGATGGCTACGCTTGGCCAATTGACATGCAATTTTTAGATTGTTTCTTATCTCATGGACTTCTGCAGTGGGTTATGGAGCCCACATTCTTACTGTCTGACAATATATTGGATTTGGTTTATACAACTGAGGAAGATCGTGTTGGTGAGGTGTCTGTGCTGCCACCCCTGCCTAGTTGTCAGCATTCTCCCGTTTTCTTTGAGTGTATCTTTAGTGGAGAGGAGCCAGAGCGTGGGGTTGAGGGAGAGAGGCGTTCTTGGCGCAGGGGGAAATACGCCAAAATGTTGGAGGCTCTGTCTCTGGTTGATTCAGGTTTAGAAATCAGCTACTCTTCGGTGTCTGAAGATTTTATTTTGTTTCTGCAGTCAATTTTGATGTCCCTCATTGAGAAGTTCATAAACACACGGATAAACACACGGATAAGCACACGGAAAATCCCACTGATAATCCGTGTGTTTATCCATGGTAAGCACACGGATAAACACACTGATAAACACACGGATTACGCATGGATAAACACACGGATAATCCGGGTGTTTTTCCGTTCGTTCATCCGTGTGTTTATCGCGGATAAACATACGAATGAACACACGGATAAACGCACGGATAAACACGAAGATAAACACACAAATAAGAACTCATATAATCCGTGTTTATCCGTGTGTTGATCACGGATAAGCACTCGGATAAACACACGAATATTCCATGTGTTTATTCGAGTGTTTATCCGTGATAAATACACGGATAAACACAGGGATGAACACACGAATAATCCGTGTGTTTGTTCGTGTGTTTATCCGAGACAAATATACGGATAAACACATAGAAAACAACACAGAATTAGTGTGTTTATCATGGTTAAACAATGATAAACACACGGATAAACACACAGATAATCCGTGTTTACCCATGTGCTTATCCGTGTATTTATCCGTGTGTATATCCGTGTGTTTATCCGTGATAAACACACGGTTAAACGCATGGATAAACACACAAATAAACACACGGATTATCCGTGTGTTTATCCGTGTGATTTTCTTTGTATTCATCCGTGTGTTTACCACGGATAAACACAAGGATAACAAGGATAAGCACACGGATAAGAACCCGGATAATCACACGTATCATCCGTGTGTTTATCCGAGTGGTTATCCGTGCGTTTATCCGTGATAAACACACGGATAAAAGCACGGATGAACAAATGTATAAGCACACAGGTAAACACACGGATAATCCGTGTGTTTATCCGTGTGTTTATCGTGTGTTTAATCGTGATAAACACACGGATAAACACATAGATAAACACACCGATAAGCACACGGGTAAACACACGGATAAACTTACGGAAAATCCGTTTGTTTACCCGTGTGTTTATCCGTGTGCTTATTCGTGTGTTTATCCGTGGTAAACAAACGGATAAACAAATGGATAAACACACGGATAATACGTGTGTTTATCCGTTTTTTTTCCGTGCGTTTATCCGTGGAAAACCCACGGCAAAAAATCGAATAAACACACGGATTATCCGTGTGTTTATCCACGTGTTTATCCGTTTGTTTACCACGGATAAACACACGAATAAGCACACGGATAAACACACGGTTTAACAAACGGATTTTCCGTGTGTTAATTCGTGTGTTTACCCGCGTGTTTATCCATGTTTATCTATGTGTTTATCCGTGTTTAAATCCGTGATAAGCACACGGATAAACACATGGATAATCCGTGTGTTTTTCCGAGTGTTTATCCGTGTGTTTATCCGTGTGTTTATTCGCGTGTTTATCTGTGTGCTTATCCGCGTGCTTATCCGTGGGTTTATCACGGATAAACACACGGATATACACACGTATAAAAACACGGATAAACACACGGGTAATTTTTATTTATTATTTGATTTCATGTTCCACCGGAGTCCCAACGCGAAGTTAATGCAGACTCCCCCATAGGGCGGTAACACACGGGTAAACATGGATTCTTCATGCGTTTATCCGTGTGTTTATCAGTGTTCAACCGTGATAAACACACTAATAAACACACGGATAAACACACGGATTATCGGTGTGTGTATCCGTGCGCTTATCAAGGATACACACACGGATAAACAAACGGATTATCCGTGCCTATATCCGTGTGCTTATCCGTGTGTTTATCTGTGTTTATCCGTGTGCTTATCCGTGTGTTTATACGTGTGCTTATCCACGGGCTAATAAGTATGTTAATCCTTGTGTTTATCCGTGATAAACACACGGACACACGGATAAACACACGGGTAAACCCAAGTAATATCCGTGTGTTAATCTGTGATTATCCGTGACAAACATACGGATAAACACATAGAAAAAAAAACACTGATAAACGCACGAATAAACAAGGGGATAATCTATGTGTTTATCCGTGTGTTTATCAGTGTGTATGTCACGGTTAAACACACGGATGAACACACGGATAAACACACGGATAAAAATACGGATAAACACACGGATAAACACACGGATAAAGACACTGACAAACACATATAAACACACGGATTGTCCGCGTGTTTATCCGTGGGTTTAGCCGCGTGTTCATCCGTATGTTTATCCGCGTGTTTAACCGTGTCAAACCCATTGATAAACACACGGATAAATACATGGATAAACACACAGATTATCCGTGTGTTTTTCCATGTGTTTATCTGTGTGTTTATCCGTGTGTTTAGCACGGATAAAGACACGGATAAACAGACGGATAAACACACAGATAATTCGTGTTTATCCGTGTTTATCCATGATGAACACACGGATAAACACATGGATAAACACACGGACCATCCGTGTGTTTACCCGTGTAATTATCCGTGTATTTATCCTTGATAAACACAAGGACAAACCCACGGATAAAGACGCGGATAAACATACGTATAAAGACACGGATAAACACACGGATAATCCGTCTGTTTATCTGTGTGTTTAACCGTGTGTTTTTCTGTGATAAAAACACCTATAAACAGACGGATAAATACACGGATAAACACACGGATGAACACACGGATAAACACACAGATAATCCGTGTGTTTATGTGTGTGTTTATCCGTGTCTTTATCATGGATGGGCACACGGATAAACACACGTATAAACACACGGATTATCCGTGTGTTTATCCGCGTCTTTATCTGTGTGTTTATCCTATTAATTACCTGTCTGTTTATCCATGAGTTCATCCGTGTGTTTATCCGTGATAAGCACACGGATAAACACACGGATAAATACGCGGATAGATAGACGGATAAACACACGGATAAACACACAGATGAACACACGGATAAACACACGGATAAACACACGGATAAACACATGTATTATCCGTGTGTTAATCCGTGTATTTATCCGTGTGTTTATCACGGTTGAACACACGGGTTAACAAACGGATAAACACACGAAAAATAAGTTTGTTTATCCGTATATTGACCCGTGCTAAACACACGGATAAACACACGGATTAACACACGGATAAATACACGATTAAACACACGGATTATCGGTGTGTTTATCCATGTTTGTATCCGTGTGTTTATCCATGTGTTCACCCGTGTGTTCATCCGTCTGTTTATCCGTGACACATACACGGGGAAACACACGGATAAACACACGGATAAAAACGGATAAACACACGGATTATCCGTGTGTTCATCCCTGATAAACACATGGAAAAACACACGGATGAACACACGGATAAACACACAGATAATCCGTGTGTTTATGTGTGTGTTTATCCGTGTCTTTATCACGGATGGGCACACGGATAAACACACGTATAAACACACGGATTATCCATGTGTTTATGCGCGTCTTTATCTGTGTGTTTATCCTATTAATTACCTGTCTGTTTATCCATGAGTTCATCCGTGTGTTTATCCGTGATAAGCACACGGATAAACACACGGATAAATACGCGGATAGATAGACGGATAAACACACGGATAAACACACAGATGAACACACGGATAAACACACGGATAAACACACGGATAAACACACGGATAAACACATGTATTATCCGTGTGTTAATCCGTGTTTTTATCCGTGTGTTTATGACGGTTGAACACACGGGTTAACAAACGGATAAACACACGAAAAATAAGTTTGTTTATCCGTATGTTGACCCGTGCTAAACACACGGATAAACACACGGATTAACACACGGATAAATACACGATTAAACACACGGATTATCGGTGTGTTTATCCATGTTTGTATCCGTGTGTTTATCCATGTGTTCACCCGTGTGTTCATCCGTCTGTTTATCCGTGACATATACACGGGGAAACACACGGATAAACACACGGATAAAAACGGATAAACACACGGATTATCCGTGTGTTCATCCCTGATAAACACACGGAAAAACACACGGATGAACACACGGATAAACACACAGATAATCCGTGTGTTTATTCGTGTGCTTATCCGTGTCTTCATCACGGATAAACACGGATAAACACACGGATAATCCGTGTGTTTATCCGTGTGTTTAGCACGGGTAAACATACGGATAAGCACACGAATTTTTCGTGTGTTTATACGTTTGTTAACCCGTGTCATCATCCATGTTTATCCATGATAAACACCCGGATGAACACACGGATTTTTTTTATTTGATTTTATTTGAAGGGGGGGGGGGGCGTTCTCCCCGAGATGTGACCCCACCTTCCTCCATGTGGGGGGGCAAAGTTTGCCACTCCGTCCTCCTCTTCCTCACCACTATCCGTGATCCCGTCCTTCCAGATCGTGGAACTTGGTCTCCATATTACTGGAAAGGGACTGGAGACGAGCCTCGAATCGGTCTTCGAGAGAGCCGAGCGCCAAAATCACCTTGTCGAGCTTCGTGGCCATGGCTGAGCCAGGGAGTGCGGGCGCCGGGGCGTCTTCGGCAGAGGGCGGGGCTTGATGAGTGACGAGTGGTCCATATCGGGGGCAGAGCGGGGCTGCGGGCGACGCTTCCTTACGTGCCTCTGTGCAGGCCCCCGCTGATGCCTGAGCCGACTCAGTTATGTTTTCCCCGTGATAGGAGACTCCGACCGAAATGTGGGCGAGGATATGGGTAGGAGCAATGTCCTTATTGATGTGGTGGCTCCCTCGTCCGATGCGGTCCGCATGGACACGGAGAGGAGGCCTGGATCACCAGAAGTGGCAGCATATCCAGTGTGCTGTCTTCCTGTAAGAGGAAATGCGTCCCGAGATCGCCGAGGTTGGTGCGCCCTATGTCGCGCATCTGTGACCCGGGAACCGAGGGTAAGGCCGGCGCGTCGGGACTAGGGGACCGTGAAGGGAGCCGTTCGTGTGAGTAGGGCTATTCCTGCTAGAGCCCCTAGACATTTGGGAGGAAGGACGACCTAGGCCGCCTTCTGCCGTGATGTCCTCCTTTGTCTTCCGTTTGTTCCTATTCGCCGAGTAGCGAGGTGGATTGCGTTGCGTGCCCGGAAGTGTAAGGTGGCGGGAGTCATGGTGCAAAAATGACCTTGTGTCCGATGTGACGTTGCCTGTGTATCTCCGTCTCATGGACCGATATCTGTTCAGGAAAGCCTTGGAGGCCGCACTGCCTGGGGTCGCTTTAATGGCCAATAAGCATATGTCGCACCCCGTTGGACTATACACGTGTCCTGCAAAGAAGCTGGAGTATTTCAGGCAAGTGGTATGTAGGTCATCTTTGGGCAGATGATAGACACATCGGGAGCAGGGGGACCGGGCAGCCGATGGGTCTTGCTGTCGGGCGGCTCGTTGGCCCGACGTGAAGAGTGTTTCCGGCATTTTTTGAAATCAGGGAGAAGTGTTAGTAGCTTTGATTTTCCACCGGAGTCCCAACGCGAGGGAGAAGTATAAGTCGGATGTAATAAAGACCATATGTGAGTATGGTTATAAGGCAATATTTGCAGAAAAAGTGTCCAATCCGACCAAAAAATTGTCTGGTTGTGTAGATAGACAGAAAATAAATAAAAATTATGTTGACAAAAATTTTGTGTAGACAAATTTATGTAACGGCAAAATGTGTCGACAATTATATGCGTCGACAAAATTTTGGTGCCAACAATATTTGTCTGCAAATTTCTGAGTTGACAAACTTGCGCGTCGGCGATTTTTGTGCGTCTACAAATTCATGTGATAACAAATTTACGTGTTAATAAATTACAGTGTTGACAAAACAAATGTGTCAAACAATTTTTTGTCAACAAATTTTTTGTCAACAAATTTTTGTGTAAATAAAATTTGTGTCGACAAATTTATGTGTAGACAAATTGATGTGTCAACAAATTAATGTGTTGACAGATTAATGTGTTGACAGATTAATGTGCTGACAAATTAATGTGTTGACAAATTTATGAGTTGACTAATTCATGTGTTGACAAAACTTGTGTTGACAAAATTTATGGGTCGACAAATTTTTGTGTATACAAAATTTGGTGTGTTGACAAATTCTGTGTCGAGAAAATTTTGGTGCCGACAAAATTTTTGTGCCGACACGACAAGTTTTGTTGACGACAACTTTTGTCGACGACAACTTTTGTCGACAACAATTTTTGTCAACGAGTTTGTGTAAAAATTTCCTGTGTTGAAAAAATTAATGTAATGACAAATTTTTGGTTAATCAAATTTTTGTATCAACGAAATTTGTCAAAAAAAATTGTCAAAAATTTTTTTGTGTCAACTAAATTTTTGTGTCAACAAAATTCATGCATAGACAAATGAATGCATCGACAAATTATTGTGTTGACAAATTATTGTGTTGACAAATTAATGTGTTGACAAAATTTGTGTCAACAAAATTTGTGTGGACAAAATTTGTGTCAACAAATTTCTGTGTCAACAAAATTTTGTCAACAAATTCATGTGTCAACAAAATTATGTTGTCAACAAAATTTATGTGTGAACAAATTTTTTGTCTGCAAAATTTCTCTGTAGACAAAATTGTGTCGACAGAATTTTCTGTGTCAACAAAATTCATGTGTCGTCAAAATTTATGTGTCAACAAAATTTATGTGACGACAAAATTTATGTCGACAAAACTTATGTGTCCACAAAATTTACGTGTCGACAATTTTTTTTGTCTGCACATGTCGAATTTTTTTTCTGCAGTTTTTTGTCAACAAATTTTTGTGTTGACAAAATTTGTGAAGACAACATTTTTGTGTCGACAAACCAAGTGTCAACAAATTTTAGACCCGACAAATTTCTGTGTCGAGAAATTTCTGTGTCAACAGATTTCTGAGTTGACCGATTTCTGTGTAGACAAATTTCTGCAACAATAAATTTTGTATGTTGGCAAATTTTGTGTTAACAAATTTTTAGTGTTGACAAAATTACTTGTCAACAATATTTTGATGCAAACAAATTATTGGTCAACAAATTATGTGTCGACAAATTTTTGTGTCGGCAATATTTGTGTGTCGGTCGCCGAGTGGTAAGCCTATCCGACTGCAGTGCCAGCCTCTGGTGCTGCACGTCGCAAGTTCGAGCCTCGGCATGTGTTATGATCGGCCTCCGCTGGCACATATTTTATAAAACTTGGCTAACCGAACATTACCATCGAGAGATGCGTAGTGTGTGTCCTAGAAACAGTGTAGGCCTTAGGCCTGTTAACCCCTAGCTTCAGTTACACGAAGAAATCCCTTGCCTTGCATATTTTTAATTCCCCTCCGATGTTTGTTTAAAAGAAACAGGTGGTCCCTTCGCGGATCGTGTAACGTAGGAGACATTGACGAGTTGAGGGCCATTTGCGCACCTGGTAAAACTCCGTGTGTTAGCAATTGTAGGTACTAGATCCAATAACACTGTTTAGCTCAGGGGTATCATATATTGTAGACAATAGATGGGAGGAGCCTGTAATTTAGTTAACGGACTCAATTGTAGAGTACCAATAAGGTCTGGGTATTAGAAAAAGCCCGCCTCTTTAGATGGTCCAAAAATGTGAATTGTTCCCTTATTGGAGGATTTCTTCATACACCTACTCAAGGCCCTCTCATATTATTCAGGGCAGACCCGAACGATACAGGGCAGAGCACAGACACTTGCCATCAGCTACAGCCATCGGGCAGAGCTGGGACACTCTCCAGCAGCTGAAGCCTTCGGGTGTAGGCCTCCTACTCTACCCTACGCTCGTCTTACACTTAATACATTTATTTTTGCTGTTCATTTACACTTTTGGTACTTTGTGTTCGTTATGACAATCAATATTATATCAGTGCTCTATTGAGTTTACCTGTTAACTTGTGACTTTTCTTTATACAAAAAGACTATTCTAAAACCAATGTTTGATCATTCTTACCTTGATTAACCCGGTTATCGCAACCTGAAAACCTTTGACATAACACATGGACGCGGCGGTCTTGTGGCGGGGAGATTGGGTGCCTCCGCCTCTGTGTCAGCCTAACCTAGCCACCCTCCTAATTAGGGAGAAACGGCTGTGTGTCTATACATCCATACATACAAACAACAAATCGTGTGTCGATAAAGTTTGATGCCGAGAAATGTCGTGTTGACAAATTTTTGTATGTTGGCAAAATTTTGTGTCAGCAAATTGCTGTGTCGACAAACTTTTGTGTTGACTAAATTCTGTGTCGACAAAATTCTGTGTCGATAAATTTTGTGTGTCTGCAACATTTGTGTCAACAAATTTCGTAGCAACAAATTTCTGATGGGACGCTCACCGAGAGCAATAATTGCCTACCCAATCTGTGGCTTTAGGAGTAGCGGGTCACTAATCCACTGCCCGGATGGGCGCCCCGCACTGAATCTCACCTTTCAAAAAGATGCAGCAATCCTGTGGATCGAGTGAGACGGGAGTGTGCTGCGTCCCAAGCAGTAGCGACGAATGAATGACGTGTTGTTGTTTGATGATTATAGATAAGGTTGAAGAGAAAAAGAGGAGTGTAGGAAGAAATAAGAGTGAAAGGAAAGAGAGTAGGAGATAAAAGAGCTGGCTCTACCAGCAACCAAGTACCGTTTTACCGAGTTCTCCAAGTAGATTATCAGTTGGGGTCGTCAGACCACAATTTTTCAATTAGTTTGTTGCGAGTTTCAACTTTGCTAGGATTAGTCTAGACACCCGGCGAGGCGACCCGCCCCAACCCCTTATATGGGGCCGACGAGGCACGCGTCCCAACTGTCCTCCCTCTCCCCCATGAGTTTGTTAAGCTTGATTCTAGATTCTTACATCTGCTTCTTGTAACTTTATTCGCTGTTTTGTTACAATAATTTCTATTACTATCATTTTACCCATTGTCTTGTGTACTTCAGTATATTGGCTCGGGACAAGGTCCTTGAGCCAAATTCCTACTGGATGGAAGCAACTTGATAGTTCTGTCTGAGTCGTATTCCAGTCTTGCTTTCAGCACAGGTGCTGTTATGAGTGTTTCTTCTATATTTTCCCATATCTTGCTGGCTTGTTTGTGCATGAATACATTAATTGCTTCCAATTCGGCAATCTAGTTGACTTTTGAATTGCGTCGATGCTCCGTTAGGCTATTATCCTCTATCCACCTGCACGCTTTGTTCTGGACAATTTGCATATTTTTCAGTTGGGTCGGGCTCCCTGTGTTATGGTACCGGTGGGTATGTCAGCACCGTCTTCACCATAGCCGTGTACAGTTTTCTTTTATTTCTCTTGCTCAGGCTTCTACAGATACAGATATACAGACACTAGGCCGCATCCCCCAGAAAGGGGGGTGGCCGACGGCAAGGCGCACCTCACACCCTTACACGCTCACATTCACACAACTTAGCCCTTTTGTGCTAAAGGGTCCGGCCGGTAGCCCCTCAACTTACACTCTGGGTCCCGAATGTACCGAGGAACCGTCGTCAGCAGCAGGGCCCACAGTTTTCACTGGTTTACCCCCGCCGCGTCATAATGGCCGGGCCCCCCCCACCCACGACCATCC
>SDVV010043665.1:0-10231 GCA_016164225.1 Gammarus roeselii
GTTACAGTCTGCAACAGGAGTGATCAACACCTGTTAGGCTGAACTGCTTCAGTTACAGTCTGCAACAGGAGTGATCAACACCTGTTAGGCTGAACTGCTTCAGTTACAGTCTGCAACAGGAGTGATCAACACCTGTTAGGCTGAACTGCTTCAGTTACAGTCTGTAACAGGAGTGATCAACACCTGTTAGGCTGAACTGCTTCAGTTACAGTACGCTGGCATGAACCGTTAATTTTGGCGTATGTACACGAATTCCCCTATGAATACAGTAGTTTCAGGTTTTAGATGATGATGTTTTGAAGTAACAAACGGAATACCCTCGACATAAATCGTTCTCATAAGGCGTCTAAAATTGAAAACGTTGAAACGGTAAACGAACGATTGTATAAGGGAATTTTTGTTAAGTGTCGGCAACCTCGTATCAATTGAGAGAGAGAGTAAGGAATGTGAAAACGAAACTCAAGGAGAAAAAGTTTTACTTGGAATAGGGAAGGAAATAAAAAATGAGTTTATTGCCAACAACAGTTTGCTTCCATGCGTATCCCAATAATATACTCGTGCTTTTGTGCATCGCCTTAATGCACACTTGTAACAAAATATGATTGCGCTCAAAACATGAACACAATCCAATATTCATAATTAATCCCTATCCTACTCTCCTGCCAACAGGGATTTCTTTCACAGCTTCCAAACATCCTATTCACACACCTTCATCTGTAACACCGATAGCTCACAATCCATCAAGTACTCGTTCTCCGGTCACCCCCAGCACCACAGTCACTTCCTTCACCCTCGTCTCTCGCTGTCTTGGGCCATCGTCCCTCGCTGTCATGGTCCGCTGTCCCTCGCTGTCACCGGGCCACCGTCCCTCGCTGTCTTGGGCCACCGTTCCTCGCTGTCTTGGGTCCCGTCCCTCGCAGTCACCGGGTCACCATCTCTCGCTGTCACCAGGCCACCGCCCTCGCTGTCACCAGGCCACCGCCCTCGCTATCATGGGTCACCGTCCCTTGCTGTCACTGGGCCACCGTCCCTCACTGTCACTAGGCCACCGTACCTCTCTGTAGTGGGCCACCGTCATTTGCTGTCTTGGGCGACCATACCTCGCAGTCACCGGGTCACCGTCTCTCGCAGTCACCGGGCTACCCTCCTTCGCTATCGTGGACCACAGTCACTCGCTGTCATAAGCCGCCATCTCTCGCTGTCATCGGGACACCGTCTTTCGCTGTCTTGAGCCACCGTCCCTCGCTTTTACCGAGCCACCGTCCCTTGATGTTACCGGGCCATCGTCTCTCGCTGTTTTGAGCCACCGTCCATCGCTGTCACCGGGTTACCGTCCCTTGCTGTATTGGGCCGCCGTCCCTTGCTGTCACCTGGCCACCGGCTCTCTCTGTCTTGAGCCACCGTCCCTCGCCGTCACCGGGCTACCGTCCCTAACTGTCACCGGGCCAGAGTCATTCGCTGTCATGGGCCGCCGTCCCTTGCTGTCACCGGGCCACCGTCTCTCTCTGTCTTGAGCCACCGTCCCTCGCCGTCACCGGGCTATCGTCCCTTGCTGTCGCAAGGCTGAGCAGGTCGACCGTTCATTACACTCCCAAGGCGATCCATCGGACGAATCGCCCTGGTCGGGCATCCATCAGCGGCCCCGCACCTGCCAGTCGGCCCGGCCTCTCCAGACCGGGGCTAAAATATAACCAATATTCATAATGCGGTTCCGGCGGCAGCGAGGGGCCTCCACTGCTGCGGCTTCTGCAACGCTCGGTTCCTCGCCTCTGTTGAGGGACAGTCTCCCGAGACTAGCGCCTCCTAGTAAGGACACCAGGTCGCTGGGTTAAAGCAGCAAGGTACGAGAAGTTGCAGTGGTTTCACTCGCTACAAGGTGCATGGCTATTGGAGCTGTTAGACTTCTACATCAGTTCGAGGCTTATATCTGATAGTCATTAAGAAGGTGGAAGTTTAAGACAATCAGTATTATAATACCTGAATACATGATTTTAATATGTTGTTGGTACCCTCATAGTATACGAAGAATACATTTTTATGCAGATCACCTAAGACTATCAGGCGCACTCTGCTGCACGTGCCTCTGTACATCTTCTCCAGCCTTGGACCCTTCCTAATAACCGTTATGTTACCGTCAACTTTGGAAACAAATGGGAGTAAAATTGTTTAGTGAGGAATCCCGTTCATCACTTCAAATCTACTCACGTTAAGGAGAATATACTGTCATCATCATGCGAAAGAATCGTATAACATCGACCAAATAAACGGTGGACGCCGGGGCACTAGAGCTAAAACTTTCTCTCCTAACAGGTCCCGATCGCTCGTCCATTAGACTCTGAGCTCAGTTATCTGGCATCGAGCCACAGAACGATGAAGAGATGAGGGCATATTTTGTTGGTTGTTTAACGCATTGTTAATGCGATATTGTTGGATTATGTAATAATCGAACAGGTGCTTGCACTGCTGCAAGTCTCTTGCAAACGTTCGGTCTTTTCTAATGTTATTTGATTACTGTGTTTGTTCCTCGATATTGATGTCATAGAAAGACGTGTTTTTCGAATAGATAAAAGGCAAAAACATTTGTTCAATGGATGAGTACCAGAGATGGTTGGCATAAAAAATAAGTTATAATCGTTTGCTCGTTAATTTCAATATTGTTCATGCTATTTGCATCCATAAGACAATTTTGACGGTTTTCCCCTTTGTGTAAATATATGAACATGTTAAATTTATCCGCGTCCGATAATTTAAAAATCAATCTAACATCTTATAAAATGGAACAATTTAAAATCTTCATAGAAAAGTTACACACCCTACGTTATGTTATTGTGCTAAAACTTGAAATATATACTTCGAGGAGCGTGTTTCATCTAAAAACGGTACAATGACCCCCATAAGTCGGTTTATGGTTGTTTTCTCCCCTATTTTGAGCAGTGATAGCCTCCAAGGCGGTTCTCCTCTCCAAGTCCCCTGGGCTTTGCTGCCCGAACTAAGGACGAGTCTAGTGCGCCCCACCGCCCGGGCTCCGCCATTATGATAATACGAAGCTCTTTGCAACACTCGACATTTCATAACATTAAGCGAGCCGAGGGAGTGAAGATTCGTCGGTGGGTCAGAGGATGGCTTACACGGGGATGGTCGGTGGGTCAGAGGATGGCTTATACGGGCATGGTCTGTAGGTCAGAGGATGGCTTACACGGGGATGGTCGGTGGGTCAGAGGATGGCTTACACGGGCATGGTCTGTGGGTCAGAGGATGGCTTACACGGGGATGGTCGGTGGGTCAGAGGATGGCTTACACGGGCATGGTCTGTGGGTCAGAGGATGGCTTACACGGGGGTGGTCGGTGGGTCAGAGGATGGCTTACACGGGCATGGTCCGTGAGTCAGAGGATGGCTTACATGGGGATGGTGGGTGGGTCAGAAGATGACTTACACGGGGATGGTCTGTGGGTCAGAGGATGGCTTCACGGAGATGGTCGGTGGGTCAGAGGATGCCTCACATGTGGTTGATCGGTAAGTCAGAGGATGCCTCACATGGGGTCGGTCGGTGAGTCAGAGGATGACTCACATGGGGTTGGTTGATGAGTCAGAGGATGCCTCACATGGGGTTGGTCGGTGGGTCAGAGGATGCCTCACATGGGGTTGGCCGGTGAGTCAGAGGATGCCTCACATGGGGCTGGTCGGTGGGTCAAAGGATGCCTCACATGGGGTTGGTCGGTGAGTCAGAGGATGCCACACATGAGGATCATCAGTGGGTCAGAGGACGCCTCACATGGGGCTGGTCGGTGAATCATAGGATGCCTCACGTGGGGTTGGTCGGTGAGTCAGAGGATGCCTCACATGGGGTTGGTCAGTGGGTCAGAGGATGCCTCACATGAGGATCGTCAGTGGGTCAGAGGATGCCTCACATGGGGCTGGTCGGTGAATCAGATGATGCCTCACGATGGGGTAGGTCGGTGAGTCAGAGGATGCCTCAAATGAGGTTGGTCGGTGAGTCACAGGATGCCTCACATGGGGTTGGTCGTTGAGTCAGAGGATGCCTCACATGGGGTTGGTCGATGAGTCAGAGGATGCCTCACATGGGGTTGGTCAGTGGGTCAGAGGATGCCTCACATGGGGTTGGTCAGTGGGTCAGAGGATGCCTCACATGGGGTTGGTCAGTGGGTCAGAGGATGCCTCACATGGGGCTGGTCGGTGAGTCAGAGGAGCGATGCCTCACATGGGGCTGGTCGGTGAGTCAGAGGAGCGATGCCTCACATGGGGTTGATCGGGCATCTCAAAGCAGTTCGACGACAACTGTCCAGTCTGGCGTCAGACTGTTCCAATATTAAGGAGCAGTTCGATGACAACTGTCCAGTCTGGCGTCGGACTGTTCCAATATTAAGGAGCAGTTCGATGACAACTGTCCAGTCTGGTGTCGGACTGTTCCAATATTAAGGAGCAGTTCGATGACAACTGTCCAGTCTGGCGTCGGACTGTTCCAATATTAAGGAGCAGTTCGATGACAACTGTCCAGTCTGGCGTCGGACTGTTCCAACATTAAGGAGCAGTTCGATGACAACTGTCCAGTCTGGCGTCGGACTGTTCCAATATTAAGAAACGTGAGCAAAAATTAGAGCGTAGCGGCGAAGATTTCTAAAATTTATGAATGTATAAATATTTTTTGCACGTTTAATATTCAAATAAAGAACTTTTGGTTTAATTGTACTACTTTTCTGATTGTTCGTTGCATGTTATGAATACTTCATAACTGGTAGAGAGAGACAAGATTTTTCATATAATAAAAAAGAACTATCCTCTGGTTTTAGTGCTCTGCAAGAGCATTCCGGTGATTTATTGCATGTCAGGACAACGTAAACCCTGTTAGAAGAAGAATGAGTCTTTTTTAATGATTTCCTTATTTTTCGAAATTCGTCTGATACAACTTTTGATAAACGCATTTAGAAAAAAATCTCACAGTAGTACAGTACTTTACAGTATCTTTTCAATGAACTTATGATAGCTTTAAAACTGTAGAACGATCACGACTCATACCAGGGAACATAATTTGGGTCACAACCATCATGACGAAAAGTATTGTATTAAAATAATGCCTTCTTTGCAGTACTCCATACTATGGTTTGAATGATGCATTGTGTGTTATGATCTCCCGAAAGCTTTAAATCATTCAGAGGGCCTTTTAAACATGTTTTTTGGGGGAAGGATTTTTTTTTCAGAAATCGTATTCCACAACTTAAGATTTTTTTTTCAATCTTTTACATGATTGTTGTCATACAACAGCCATTCCAGTGTTGTATTGCATGTAATAAAACCTTGAATTCTGTTGGAGGAATGCATATTTCTTGGGGGAAAATTGCATAAATGGAATCAAATATCGCAACAAACTCTTCATCAGAATGAAAGCACCACACAAGAACGTTTAAAGGATTTATTTGATGCCACGGTGACGCTGTAACTGTAGGATTAGCGAGTTGAAACAAACCGACGGAGGAATCAACAGACAGACGGAGACACAGGCGGACAGATCTGAACATGTTTAGACTCCTAGTCAAGAACCCTTTAGAATGGTATACGACACTCAATCGACTGCAAAATACCAAACTGTGTACAACGACATTTTTCTCCGTCAGTGCCGGATGTCATAGATCGAATTTTGAAAATCAATAACTATTTGATTGCACAAATTTACAGGTTTTCAATTATGTGGCGCTGGACTGATTAGGTCGTAATTGTATGGGACTGACGGACTTACACATCTCAAAATCTGTGTCCGAACCCCTTTCGGGGACATATGACACTCATCATTCTGCTGAAATGACAACGGTCCGGTTGCAACAAGATATATCTACAGGACTGGGAGACATAAAAAATATGTGGAGCCCAATGAGTTTGTTTACCGCTTTTGTAAGTAGTTTTAATACAGCTCATGAATAACGTCAAACTCATTAAGGGAAATTAAACTGAACCCTTAGAAAAAATATTATTCATTGCAAACCTGTCGAAACCCTACTATGCGTACTTGCTACGATGGACCAAGCAAAAAATAGTTATGTTGAAAAACTTCAATTCAAGCTAACACAAGAACAATCACCTTATTTGTACGATCGATGGTAATTATGCTTTTTGGATGTAGCAATCCTGTTCAGGGCGTGGAGATTGTTTGAACCATGTCTTTATGATCTTTTCATGAACATTTTTGCTGTTTTCGTACGTGAAGTTCCCAGCCTAAAGGCAGATCTCACGCACGGAAACCACATTTCAGATATCACCGTTGTTTACCCTACAGTTGCAACGTTTTTGAAGCCTTCACGGTGGCACAAATGCCTATAATACAATAAAATCTTGTTAAACTTTTCACGTTTAAATTAACTTGCATAATGTGGACTTAGAAGTCAATCACTGTTTTATAACAGCTTCCAGCTTACGTCACGTTTATTATTTCAGAACGAAACGTCAATAAAAGTCCTTACTGCGTGATGATTCATCTCGAGCTGTTTCTCTTCAGCAAGAGTCTGCTGGACAATAAATATGACTCGACTCGGCCACGCGGAGCGCAAATCTTTTAGATGGAATAAAGCTCATCCGGCCATGATAGGTAAGTTATACGGAATTGTTAGACGGACCCGGCAGACTGAGTCCAAGTCTTAGGAAGGCGCCCGGCGCCGGTCGTGGGGAGTGGTCTCTTCAAGACGCCTGACATTGTGCACTCGGGCGACCGGCCACAAAGCGCACTCTGGCGGAACAAGCCGAAGTATTATGTCCTTGTGGAGCTTGTCAGCCGCATCAACGGAAGGAACATAACCACCGGGTTATTGGTAAAGGGGAGCGGTGTGGAGGTGGGATAAAGAGACACTGTAAATGTTATACCAGCAGAGACCGGGCGTTGGGCAAGGAAAGGAAATAATCTTGAAAGTATACAGTCATATGCAGGGTATGCACCTGAATCCTCAACAATGTATTTGTTCAATTCATGCATGACATTAAACTTCAATTGATAGAAGATTTGAAAACAATCTATAGCAGAAACATTAATTTATTAAGAGCGTCAAAATTAGGATGATGTTCGAAGTATGCGATACTTATGTTGACGATTTGAACTGGAGCGAAATTACTCATACATACCTGCAAATCCATAGAAGTGATCGAGAAGAAAATCACGAAGTTTCTCGTGAAATTCCCCCGGATATGTCTTGTAGTCAGTATCAATAACCTCCGGCATATGAGCAAAAAAGAGTGCCTCGCTCCTGATTGAAGTTGTAGTCAAGCGATTAAATAACACTGCTACCGAGGAACGGTACGCAGGTTCGAGTATTCTAAAAGCCCCGCACACGTTGTTTAAAGCCCCGAAAACCTTTAGTCTTTTGAACGACGCGTTACGCCTCCTCGAAATTTCAGCCAATGAACACGCAGGAGAGTGCGTGTTCATTGGCTGAAATCCCGAGGAGACGCATCTTTCAAAAGGCTGAAGGCTTTCGGGACTTTGAACATCGTATGTGGAGGCTTCAAGAAAACTCCTATCTGAAATGGATAAGAGTGTTTTAGCACAACTTGTAATGTTCGAAGGATATGAAAAGTTGAAAGCTTCTCTCAATATGTACGAATATCATCGCAGGTCTCATCTTCTACAACAAAAATGTACAAATGAATATTAAGTTACATTTCAACTTACAATTCTGCGACCTTCCTCATTTGATCGTGAAAGTCCTGACTAATTACGTCAAATCTCAAACTGTTTGGATGATACCAGCTGTCATCTCAAATAACCCATCACCGGCTATCACTCTGGCCCCACGCCCCCATATATTCAGTCCCTTGCCTGTATCCACCATAACCTCCATGGGGGGTCCTCTTTGGCTCGCCGAAATTCCCCCCAAAGTCCCGAGCATGTTTCCCGGGCCGATGACAGTGTGATTCGATTACGACGCGTTCCGCTCGAATTCCATAGCTTTACAGGACTTTTACGACCTCGAGGTTCTTGTGCGCGTACGCAGCGGCCCAGGGATGTCGCCGGGACCCCTGCTCCCTGTAACAAGACTTTATCCTGAGGCGATGCACTCGACCGGAATTTCGAACGTGACACCAAAGCGGAGAACCCTCGAAATCCCTCTCGGCTGCATTTGCATTACGGGGCTTCAAATTTACGCGTGTTCGGCCCCGATCTCGACTGGCGGTGCGTGGGGTCGTAAGAGTGATGTGCGTTATAAAACAACGATGTGCATGCTTCGCTGCCGACAATGAGCGTCTCTGCGCTTTTATTAAGAGGGGAGATGGTCGGAGAAGGCCTACGGAAGAAATAATTGTTTGGGCGCAGCTCAATAGCTTGTGCACCCGCTGCTGTTTGGCTCGGACATGAAATGACGTCTTAGACGACAATAGGAGAGGTATATATTCTGGAATACCAGCCTCTTTATAAGAGAATCGGACGGACTTGGAATAACAGCACAACAAATGAAGTTTTACAACAAACTGTATTTTTTTCGTGTACTTCAGTTGTCAATCAGTTTTAAGTTAATGAAGAATTCAATCCAGATTATCATTCAATAATTTTTGCAACGAATTTCTAGTGTCTGCCTCACATGTGCAGGGCGTGTTTGACTGCTCCGCACACGGCCTCTCCTGCAACTCGTGTCTGCCTCACATGTGCAGGGCGTGTTTGACTGCTCCGCACACGGCCTCTCCTGCAACTCGTGTCTGCCTCACTTGTGCAGGGCGTGTTTGACTGCTCCGCACACGGCCTCTCCTGCAACTCGTGTCTGCCTCACATGTGCACGGCCTGTTTGACTGTTCCGCACACGGCCTCTCCTGCAACTCGTGTCTGCCTCACATGTGCAGGGCGTGTTTGACTGCTCCGCACACGGCCTCTCCTGCAACTCGTGTCTGCCTCACGTGTGCAGAGCGTGTTTTACTGCTCCGCACACGGCCTCTCCTGCAATTCGTGTCTGCCTCACGTGTGCACGGCGTGTTTGACTGCTCGCACACGGCCTCATTGTTAGGGGTCCTGGCTAATGTTGCTCTGATTGCCGCTTAGTGATTAATTAGACAAATTACGCTGGGAATGCCTACTTAAGTCGAGCACAGGGCCATTACATCATTTGGTGCCGGGTTGTCTTGTTAGTGCGAGGTGTTAGTGCAGGGCCCAGCACTAATGAGGACTGACGGCTCTCCTTAGTCAGTCCCGCCTTAGCAGCCCCTCGTCTCTGCGGACGCTAACAAGCTGCCAGGAGCTGATGGCCTCTTCCTCCCCCTGCAGGACAAGAATTTTCTTCAATTGTGTAATCAAACCCACTTACTTTTACACTCGGAAACAGCATTAAACATATTTTAAAGCTCTATACCCCTGATGCTCTTAGCGAAATCAAGAAAGGGAGTTCAAAACTGCACTATAATTGTATCGAGTAAATAATGCCCGATTGGTCCACTTTTGTTCATATCAAACACGTATTCTTGGGAAATATCAATTGAAACGCAAGACACGGAGTACTGCCACTCATAACACAACAAAGCAAATTCCATATCGAAAACTCTCACTTGCAGCACTCGGAACATTGAACAAAATCTCAAACTTTGCAGTCCCCAATCTTCTCCAGTCTAAAAGGGCTGCAATTAGTCTGGTGTGTGTTTGATCAGGTTTCGCCCAGCAGAGGGTCTCCTCCCTCCCTCCTCGTTGGCATCTATTCATCAGCGCCTAGTGGCGGTATCACCGGCTTCCCCTCTTCTGATCCCAGGACGTGCATACCGCCCATGCACGACTGCAATGAAGGGCTGGCTAATTGTCGCTAGTGCCGGTGGGATCATCTAACTGCGGCTGGTGGTGGTCCGCACCCCTCGATGGACGGATTGCAAGGGATTGTGGCGCCAGCGTCGTGGTTTGGTGGATAACGAGGAGGATGAGGCGGATTGCAGGGGCTTGTGGCGCCAGCGTCATGGTTTGGTGGATAACGAGGAGGATGAGACGGATTGCAGGGGCTTGTGGCGCCAGCGTCATGGTTTGGTGGATAACGAGGAGGATGAGGCGGATTGCAGGAGCTTGTGGCGCCAGCGTCATGGTTTGGTGGATAACGAGGAGGATGAGGCGGATTGCAGGGCTTGAGGCGCCAGCGTCATGGTTTGATGGATAACGAGGAGGATGAGGCGGATTGCAGGGGCTTGTGGCGCCAGCGTCATGGTTTGGTGGATAACGAGGAGGATGAGGCGGATTGCAGGGGCTTGTGGCGCCAGCGTCATGGTTTG
>SDVV010043666.1:0-10230 GCA_016164225.1 Gammarus roeselii
CAGCACAGGCTAATAATATGCATCTGAATACCTCCTTATGCCCAACACAGGCTATTAATAGACATCTGGATACCTTCTTATGCCCAGCACAGGCTATTCATATGCATCTGAATACCTCATTATGCCCAGCACAGGCTAATAATATGCATCTGAATACCTCCTTATGCCCAGCACAGGCTAATACTATGCATCTGAATGCCTCCTTATGCCCAACACAGGCTATTAATAGGCATCTGGATACCTTCTTATGCCCAGCACTGGGTATTAAAAGGATCTGGATACCTCCTGTTACTCAGCACCGGTTATGGACCAATTCTGGATGGTATGGAGTGGCGAATGCAATTGGCAGACAGGCTCGGGAATAGACGGACCTACGCCACATCCGCGTGCGGGTGGTTCAACGGCAGCTGAGTGAAGATATTTGAAAATATTCTCTGAAGGAATAGGAGTGCCACAAGCAATATTGTCTGAAGGAATAGGAGTGTCACGCGCAACATTGTCTGAAGGAATAGGAGTGCCACGCGCAATATTGTCTAAAGGAATTTTATTGGTACTTTCAACATTTTCTGAAGGAATAGGAGTGCCACGTGCAATATTCTCTGAAGGAATAGGAGTGCCACGCGCAATCGCGGGGCAAGTTTAGAGTGCCACACTTTGTGGATTGAGTGGGTCACTTCAAGTGGCAGGTCATCCAATTCGAGTGTCGGGTCACCAATTTTGAGTATCGGGTTACTAACTTCCTGTAATGAGTGACCAACTCCGATACTCGTTTTGGGTCTTTCGAAAGTCAATTCTGACTTTTCATGATAAGAGCTGCCTCTATCGAGTTAGAATGGTCGAGTTCTGAGTAACAAACCTAACAACGAATTACAGACCGGGCCTAACATCGAATTACAGTTCATTGGCAAACAGACCATTGACTACCAGTTCATTAACAATCAGTTCATCGGCAACCAGCTCATCGGTTACCAGTTCATTGACAACCAGTTCATTGGCCACCAGTTCATTGGCAACCAGTTTATTAGTATCTAGTTCACTGGCAACCAGTTCAATTTTTACACTCCTGTGTGTTCAAACTTCGAGTTTCACAATTTTATTAATATGTGTGAAATAAAATAATATGTGTAACTGCTACTTTTTAATAATTTGTCTCGTTGTTGAGCTTTATCTTCGCCCTTAATTTACACTCGGACGATCTTTGCTCAGTACATGTGTTACATTTTCCCCCAAACAAATAGTTCACAGAAATTCATCCTCGATCATATGGCTGTCGGCTGACGTTGTTTCAAACCGCCACAAATTTTGTAATTCTCTAGGAGAACATTAATGCTTATGCGAACCCATTTCTTCGGTTTGACCGTTTCATAACCGTAATGTGTAAAGAATATGACAAAATACTAACCCAGTTATCAAAAAAAGGATTTCAATTCAATGATCTTTTCCATACAGAAAATTTGGTCTGCTTTGATAGCCCATGTCATTCAGTTGTTGTCTCATAGCATCATTTGCATGAGGTGTAGTCATGCAAGTGAATTCACGCTGCCCCTGCCAACATCAACTCCATTATTCAAAATTGATACTGATGTGCCTAACATTAAAGGTTTTGTTACATCCCCAACTTCGTCTGTTATTAAACGATGTCAAGAAAAGCGCAGGAAGTGAATTCCTTTTACCAATGATAATGGCGGTCAGATCCACTTTGAACATTTCCAAGCAATGTTGAATCTTAAGCCTCTGCCTGTTGAATCCTCATGTGCTGCCTTTTCGCTCAACGCGCGTACAGACTCCGGCGGAGTAGGTGGCTTAAATATTGCACTCGTACCTCAATACGCATAAAAGGCATTTTATTAAAACGTGAAATTCAGTTCCTAGATTATAATTCAGCTGTTCATTTGTATGTGCTTCTGATAATACGATATGCCAAATATACACAGCACAATACTGTATTTTTCATTTCAGAACACTTTGCTTGAACTTCCTTTCATTTTCTAAACATAATTGCACTGAACAAACAAGGGCAGTGAAGAGTGGAGAATCGAATCCATTTCCCTCGTGCAGTTCCCAGGCCGCTCTTCAGTGGTAGTGATAACGTCTGAGTAATTGCTTCCACTCGGCTACCGTTTGGCTAACGTTCCTCTACCTTCAGTGTAGGCTTTACCCATTGGTGACGGCGTCGTCTTGACACAAAAACTTGTACACCCCATTTTTGTGTCAAGACAGCGCCGAATTATGGGAGTTTCATGGTTCAATTCTGAAATATTTCTTAAACTGTGTGAAGAATAAAGCATATTTGTTACCTTAAAGTAGCGTAGGTCTTCAGGAGTACACCAAAATTACTCGTCCTGGGAACTAAATGAAATATTGCTTGTTTGTTTAACAATAGTTTGCTGTGGGGTCTGCTGTGTGACAAAGTCCCCTGACCGATTTGGAAATGATTAAAACAAAAAAAAACTGCAACGTTTTTCTTTGTCATATGCATTGTTCATCATATAGTATTTCAAAAGCCTATGACCTAACGTTTCCATTTTCTGCTTCATGTTACGCTTTCCCGAGTAGTAAATCTCCCACGTAGCGATTAAATGGTCCATAAATATAGTGTACCGTAGCATGTTCTTTTTCCGAAAATCACCATTAAATGATAACTTTGCCAATGGTGGTACTCCTTTTCCAGCCCTTCGGTAAGAAGTATAGCAAATTTATATGCTATTGCAAATTGTGTATTTCATTTCGCTCATTATTAATCAATTTATGCCTGGTGATATTATTTTCGCTGGTGTGTGATAATTTTTGCTGTTAAATGATACAAAAATTGTAGTTATTGTCCGATTAAATAAAATCAACGGTATCATATTTTTCTTCACGTATCAGGATCAATGTTAATGCGTTTGTACCTTGAATCTAGTCCAGATATTGAATTATAAACATCAAGACTGGCAGAAGAAGTCAGATGGCCGATGTTCGGAACATAACTCTTTTTTCCCCGAAAACCATTGACGGCGATGACTTGAAGAGAATTGAATTTTACTTCTTCAATTACTTGCGCTGATTGTTCTTTGGGGCCACTTTTCTTGTCCAAACGAGCGTGAGGAGATTATTCGAGACAGCTTAGATGGAGTCACGAAAAAATGAGCCTGAGGAGAATGCTCTTGACAGCTTAGATGCAGTCACGAATGAACGAGCGTGAGGAGATTGCTCATGACAGCTTGGATGGAGTCACGAAAGAACGAGCCTGAGGAGATTGCTCGCGACAGCTTAGATGGAGTCACGAAACAAGAAGCCTGAGGAGAATGCTCAAGACAGCTTAGACGCAGTCACGAATGAACGAGCGTGAGGAGATTGCTCAAGACAGCTTGGATGCAGTCACGAAAGAACGAGCGTAAGGAGATTGCTCAAGACAGCTCAGATGCAGTCACGAATGAACGAGCGTGAGGAGATTGCTCGTGACATCTTATATGTAGTCACGTAAGGGGGAATTGTTTCATAATCGGCAAACGACCCGTAATTCGAAGCACTTTGCCTCGCGTCGTGTGAAAGATACAGTGCATGCCTTCTAAATTGGTATTTAGATATTTTTCCATTTCTTGGTTTAACGAAATACTCATAGAGACGTGAACGTTTATAGAATCTCACTCTGCTCTGTGTATAGTCTTAAATTGTGGGAACAACAAATGTCACTGGATAAAGAAGTTTGACGCTACACTGAAATGATTAATCTACATATCTTTTCTAATCAGTATGCACATAAACTTCCTGTGGAACTGAGAGTTGACAAATACCCTCATGTCAGATAGTCATTTGTACATTATGCAAATGCGATTTACTTCTGATTTCCTTGATCACTAACCTAAGCGGAAACACCAACATTGTCCTTTTCATGAAACAATTTGTTATTGCCTTAGTTGTGCAATCAGTTCCATCACCTTCATTAACACTAAATCAGTGGTTATGACCTCAGACGAAGTTCGTTGCCGCAACGCACCAACTGTTCCCGAACAAGCGAGACCGTTTAGACATCTTGTGTTCAACCACTCTACGGCACCTTTGGTTTCCTCCTCAAATGTTGATCCGAGAGATAACTAACCTAATTCCAACCGTGCGAAGAGACCCTTCGAGGATGATGCAATCCCTCTTTGAAAGGGACGGGAAACTTTATTGCAAGACAGTCATCACACCGGCCAGGAAGGTTGAGACGACTGAAATAGCTAACTAAGACTTCATTTAAAACCATCTGAAGTTTTTGATACACAACATGAAATGGAACCCTTCGAAGTAAAAATTGTTTTTTCATGTATAGTTTTAATTGAACGAACTATGTATGAATGGCATTAGAAGCTGTTTAAATAATCGGGTGCGACGAGAACAGCCTAGCAATTATTTCTTTTATAAGTCCATTAACGTTCAGTCTGAGTCGGAAGGCTCCTCTGCCAAGTATGATCCATTATGACATAAACTTAAAATTACGGTGAATTGCGACACTGGTGATAGTATTTTTTAAATAATGTTTTCTTCAACAAGTTCATTACACATGACAATGACCATCAATTGTTCGTATGCAGTTGCTTGAACATGGCTCCACATTTGTTAAGTAATAAGCCTCAGATTCAGCAAATATCAGCTACTTTGCATATAGTTTATACTCCGGTGTTTGCGCATACCCCAACTACACTTGACAAGAAATGATCAAATAAGGAACATCTCGTGCCTTCAGCAACACTGGTCGGTGCCTGTCAAAATGAAGGTAGGAGTTGCTGTTTGACCGCTGGCTTCAAATAAATCAAGGGGATTTATCTTAAAGCCTCTTCCGGAAGGAGGATAAAAAGCTCGGTCGCATCCACAGCTAAATGGGTGTGATATCAACATTTTTTTAATTGGATGGGGAGAATTGAACGGTGTAGTCACCGAACCAACATGATGAAACATAGGGGATTACAATATAACTTTACTAACAGTCGATTTGTGACTAGGTCTTTGTCTTCCAGGGCTAATGTTCTTCTTAGATCTCGTGGGTACAGAAAGAAGATTGGCACATACGATTTTTTTTTCATATTCCCATCAATTTACAACAAATGACACAAGTGTGTAATCATACTGTTAGTACTTTCATATTCTTCGTCACTTATACTAACCATGTGGTAAAGTTAGTACATATATAATGTATAAAGTTAATGCATGTATGTTCTCCATTCCTTCTCCATTCCGTGTGTTGGTGAATAATGAATATATATTCGACAATTATTATATCATATATAGCGTCATTAAAAATACCTAGAAACATTTATTTGCTGGGCTAGCATTGAAAATGTGTTAACTATACCGTGTACTAGAAAATTGAAACTGCATAATTTCTGTTCAATTCAAATTATAAAAAAACTCAAAACCTTGAGGTCCATCAGAGTAATTGTAACAAAGCTGAATTAGAAGGGAACTATTTCCCTTCCTCGGCAGCGACGGACTCGTTATCATTTTAGTTAATTCATGTCATGACTCATGTTAGGTCATTGGAGCCCTTTCCACGAGACGTAACTATCAATTCATAACACGATTTCTAACATGCATGGTTTAATAACCGGGATGGATCTTTTAGATACTATTCAGGTAAACCGGTTGACACAAGAGGGCGGGTAGCTCAAGCTGGATTTGTTTTCGGACTCACTCGAAATGCGTAACTGAAATACGAAACTGCTTTATACAAAAAACACATTACCTGAGCGTAGTCAGGAGTATGGATTTTCATTGAATAGGTTTCAGATCTGTAAGAGTTGTAATTTACATTTTAAGATTATCCGGGAGACCTCGCCACAGCCGGTAGACCTCGCCACACATACTCTTGGTAAGTAGTGCGGTCCGAGAACAGTGTCGGCAGCAGGGCCCGACAGTGGAACTGGTTTACCCAAGACGCTTCATAGTAACCGGGCCCCCCACCCCCCTGACCATCCCCTTTCCCCAGGACATGCCAACGGCATGAAAGCACATCAGAACAACGTCAAATTCATCCAATTACAACTATTTTCTACTCACGCCCATCCATTGATCGCATTCTCGACACTACCATACCGATGTCTCTCCTACTGTCTGCTTCATGCCATCGATCAACACACACTTCGGACTACCTCTAGGCTTACGTCCACTCACCTCCGCTTTCATCGCGCTGTTCACCAATCTCCCATCATCCACCCTCAGCCTGTTGCCGAACCATCGCCCAACAATCTACTCGGTTCTCTAACTCTTTGCTAACGCACGAAACAAAAACAAGTAAAAGTGCGTATTGAATATGCTTGACTCGATAATGTAATGATTCTACTGACTTTCCCTTTAAATGGCTAGTTCATGTTTAGTTTATGTACAGAAATTACATTTTCATCCAAGCTGAATAATTGTTTGCCAATAATTAAGCGTGTACTCAAGTCGATGTGTAGAAGCCGATCATCTTCGGCATTCCGGATCAAAAATTGGAATGGTCAGAAATAATTCCCAAATATCGCGTGCCTAAGGTAATTGCCGGCGATACCGACTCTAGTTTCTGACTGGGACGCACGTGGAAGCAGGCTGGATGAAATGGCAGTTAGTGAGTTCTTACGTTTATACTCCAGAAGCGCCTGCCTCATTTCACCGCCTGCCTTGCCCTAGACTAACCTCACTTCGCAGCACCAACCTCACTTTCTTAAACCAACCTCACCTCCCTCGTAGCCTTCGCTTCTGGTCTTCGGTCTCAAACACTCCTTCCATCGATCCTGAATCCTCATTACGAACCTTTTTGGTTCTCTGCCTCATTTGCTTAATCCTTCCGAGTCTCTTGATGACCCTCCATTTCAGAAAAAAATGAGCATTTATTTTTAAAAAATTGTACATTCTCCTTTATGCCGACTTAAACTAAAAGGTTCTTAACATCCGAAAATATAGAATGGTCATATAAGCAATAAGTCATGTATTAAATCGGACGATATGGAAGGCTCACTGTCCTTAAAAAAAAAGCCAACACTGTAACATCCATAGCATAACGTCTCAAGCTATTATTTCTGCATAAAACTCGGTTACGTTAAAATTGTTTCGTGTGGTCATACCAGCGGGCAATCTGTTGTAATGGGGTAACTGTCACAGCGGTAACTGTCACAACAGTAACTGTCAGAGCAGTAACTGTCACAGCGGTAACTGTCACAGCGGTAACTGTCACAGCGGTAACTGTCACAGCGGTAACTGTCACAGCGGTAACTGTCACAGCGGTAACTGTCACAGCGGTAACTGTCACGTACAAACCTCGACCCATATAGCAAAAATGCTATCCGAGAAGTTATTAATAGTGAGACCAAATATTACCGTTCCCTGTAGCCATGGTAATTGAACCACTATTAGTGATTTATTTTACCCATACCACTAAATTACAGCAATTTAGTCGGAATACTATCCATCTACTGAATGTAAAACGTCAGAGCTGTAATAAAGTTATTTTTACTTATTATGTCGGGTCAGGTTAAGTTGGGAGAGATGAAACATTTTTATGTGCGCACCACAACGTTTGTTTGATCAATTCCGGAATATATGAAAATATTCTCCGCTATCAAGAATTGGTTGTATAAGCTGTGAACGATCGATTTCCGACTATCCGGAACACTCCTTGGCTTTTGCATATTAAATGTCCCCAAGGGAACACACGGCATTAGTTCTATTAACTATAAAGCGGGTTTCCAGATAGAAGTAAGCCGTCACAAACTTCTCAACAAACTTGAACGACGAACTGTTGGTTATACAACACATGATAATGTTTAGGTAGGAAAAAGCTAACTCTATCCCTCGAAATACCGTTCAGGTGAACCACTCTCAATTGAATAGTTGACTATTGAAGTGAAACATTGATTTAATTTATTGACTACTCTAGCAATCGTGGTCATCAGGAACGAAGGACACTGTATAAATTGGTTACATTTCTGTAACAACGGCTTACTGACCCAAAGAATCAGGAGCCAGGCCTATCAAGACAGGTTCTGATTATCACATGAATGAATCCCATAGATTACAATCAGTTTGAGCGAGACGATGTGGTGGGATTAGATCGAGCAATTCCTTCTGAGCAGATCTGAGTATTGGAGTAAAATATTTGAGCCAACGTCAGTTGCTTGGAACGGACCACGTAAGTAATGCCCAGGTTAGAAAGGGATAAACGCATTTCTGAAGCCAAATGAATCTCCATAAAATAAAGCTAAATATCAAATACGTTTTTACAAGTTCTGCACGACCGATTTCTATTTTTTATTTTCACTGAAGTTAATTGTAAGTTGGTTGAGCATCATTGAGAAAATATTAATTCAGAAGAGAATGCGCGTATTTAATTTTACTTCCACTCTCAATCACATGCGATAAAAATACGGCATGATTAAGGCCTCAAAGTTTCTTACGAGAGGAAAAAAAATCAACGGAAGCATTTTATCCTCTTGATTATCTTGGAATGGTCGTGCTCTTGTCTTAATAAGGCCGAGTTCTAAAGGAGTCTGGTCGATCAGCTAACGCGAAATGCCATTTCATTTCGTGATTGTGGTGACACAAGTAAATCAGACTTTAGAATTGAAATTAGGGTTTCATATGTTTATCTGCCTAAACCGATTGTTCATCTCATTTACCATTAAGTAATGTGAGCTAAAACACCAGTCTCAGTAACTAAACAGTTACATCAACAACTCTTATGTTCTTCACGTTATTGAATCTTTATATCAACGAAAGAATTCCCCTACGGGAATTTTTTCCCCCTACGGCTTGTGGAATCTCATGAAAGGAAGAAAGGAGACATCAGCAATAATTCCGGAGTGCAGGGTTTTTAGATTGGAGAGGCTCGGCTGGAGGGCAGGCTTCGACAATGCTCCGTTTGGAAGCACCCTTACATGCCACGATACTGCCTCAATCCGGTCATTGTTTGAATAGTGATTGCAATTCAGCAAGAATCTACCATAGCTTTTGCTTGAAAGTTCGTGGAAGTACGCTTCGATTTTGATTGAATGTCGCCTTTTTTATTTCGGGGCGTGATTTAGATACAATCCCGTCAGCTATTGATGATCACAGCAAGGGAGTGCGATTTAGGGTACAGGGAACCCCTTCGTGTGATGTGTGATATAAAGTTGTTGAATTATTTGTTTGATCGAATCGTTCTGAATAGACTGGAATGTAATTGGCAAACGGGAAGTTTTCTGTCAGCAGGTGCCTGCAAATTTCCTCATTGACCGCCATGTAACGGATGTTTTACGATGAAGTGAACTGAAAAGAGCGAAGAAGAAGTTTGTGACCTTGCATTGGACTGGTGATCAGAGTAAGTAGTCTGCAGATGAGCTATAACCAATTATTTAAATTACATTTCTACTTATGTGTTCTATGACCACAGCTGTCGCTTGGATGTGGTGGCTAACTGTTGGATTAACCTCTGGTGCTGCATGCAGTGAATTCGAATTTTAAGGAGACAGCGCGGTCTATGGGCAAATAAACTAGGGACTTATTCTTCTGGTTGCCCTACTAGATTGGAATCTGCCTATACATTTTCGAATATCAAAACCTATTGTCAGATTACAAATGAATTTGGATCAATATGTATTTCAACCCCACTTTAACGGATGCGGTCATCGGCATCAACAAAAAAGTCTCATGAGCGTCATCTTCAGAACAACACTCGAAATCTAAAAAGTGATATGAGTGTAGAAACCAGCCGCGTTCATTTTCTTACACGTTCAATATCTGTCTCATCTTTTAAACAGAATGGATTTCTTAAAAGAAGTACGCGTAATAATCTGACATTTATGACGATACAGTTGGTTGATCAATTTCAGAGCGACAAAACTGAGATAAATGACTTATTCGTTGTTCGTCGGCATATCTTAGTTATTGAATGATTCAGTCAACTCTTCGCATAATTTAACGTTTCTGCTACTATTTTTTACATTTTCTGTGCTTCATTTACTAGCGAAACTATTGGTAAAATATCTCTTTATATTTTCTTGCGAACCTGCAACTTTATACAGGAGCAATCAAATTACCTATCGTCCTATTAATAAAGAACTATGGAATGCATTGGCATGCTAATAGCTTCTTTTCAAGGACATTCCACTCCCGAGATAATATTAGTAGTTAATAGGGGTGCAAAACGCAATTTTGTCCGGTCTACGGGAATTTGCACATAACATTTCACATTTCACCGGGGTAGGACGCGATGCATGCACCTTGACTCACCGAGCGTACGGGGGTGCGCGCAGAAAC
>SDVV010043667.1:0-10230 GCA_016164225.1 Gammarus roeselii
TATATCTACACATACTACAGCTCTACTTACTACCCTAGATTAGGAAGCGTTACAATATTTGTTTCAAGCTGTACGGAATAGAGTTAAGATGTAAGAACATCCTGGAATAACTTATCTTTATATGGGTTCAGATCTGGAGTGAGTGTGATGGAAAATGGGTTGCCAATGATGCCGAGATTAAGCAATGGGTTGCTGATTATGCCGAGATTAACCAATGGGTTGCCGATGAAGCCGAGATCAACCAATGGGTTACCGATGATGCCGAGATTAACCAATGGGTTGCAGATGACGCCGAGATCAACCAATGGGTTGCCGATGATGCCGAGATTAACCAATGGGTTACCAATGATGCCGAGATTAACCAATGGGTTGCCGATGATGCCGAGATTAACCTGTTTTTCACCCAGCAAGTCGAACGTAGGATGGGTTACATCCCGCGTTTCCGTTGCCAATAAAAAGTTTAGGACGTTAATTGTACGTCTAAACGGTGTGCCGTTGTTTTGTGAGGATGAAAAATTTTGTTCGACAATATGTATATCTTTCCAGTCCTTTCAAACGTGATTTAACTAACACACACCAAGATGGCAGACGATTTCTTTTACGCAACTGCCTATTCTATAAATGTTCTAGTTGAATACACAAACTGTGTGGTATTTCCATGGAATACTTTCCGTTTATGAGTTTGAACGCACCATGATCAAGGTACGCTGTTGACTAGACAACTCATCGTTGGCACAGGCTGAGTGATTACTTGATTAACTTAATAAGTTGCTTTCTCTGGTAGCCCAAGCCAATAGGAGTTGTATACCATGATCGGAGTGTATTGGAGCTCATCCAATACAATTCCTTCCGTACAGCACAGCCTACAGATGGTGTCGTCCCTACCTAAATCAGTTAGGCAACCGCGTGAAAATGCTTTCACTGCATACATTTTTCTTCATGCACTTCGATCAACCGTTAAAAAACAATCGGCCTCCACTGGTTAGATTGGGAACAAATCGCGTGAAAACGGCCTTAGTTTGCGTCGTTTCCAGTGCGCAACCAAATGATCAGATCACAAAGCAGCCAAAGGCCTGTGTGATATTGAAGAACAGGTCAGTGACCAATGAGCCTGTTGGTGCTCTCATCAGCCGTCTCTTCAGTGGCCGGCATCGGTCAAAGATACATAAAAGCAGGGCCGTTCCAAGGCATCTATCCCGCACCAAGGTCCGCACAGTTGGCAGTTCGAATACATAGCTAAGCCTTTGAATGCTTCATAGGATTTTCTAGAAGACTTATTCCTAGACAAAAGAGTAATAATCTAATTTTAGAACGACAGCGTACAATCTTGACACACTGGTAGTTCATGGAAGTTCACATTAAAAGAGTGTTTTTTAAATCTTGTCTGTCTTGGATTCCAAGGCCTCTTCTTAAGCCTTTTTTTCAGGCACGGCCTTTCAGCCTAAGATAAACTATCCGCAATAGAATTCTTCCGCTCATAAAACGTTATCAGCATAGCAATCTTTCACGCCTTTCAACGGCATGGCAGAGCAGATTTTTGGTCAAATTGATCAAAAGATTTCAACTCGTATATACAGTTCCTCATGGAAATCTTTCAGTTTCTGAAGATAATGATTCTCGCCTGAATGAGGGAAAATAAAAGGCCATTATTAATGCTTACAAAATTCTGCAATATTTCCATAACACATCGTAAATATAACGAAATGATTATTTCATGAACTATATTTAAGTGTCTCAATACAGTTAATAAAACGAGCACTGTTTTAGATGTGATTTGGAGTCGAGAGAAATTTGGTCTTTTAATAAATGACTTGTTAGCTATTGAAGGTGAAGGTCTTCATCATTTATGTTCTGACCTCTAGGACTGCGAGGTATTATATACTCTTTTGAATAAATCATGTCCCATGACGAATAAAGACGATCATGATACTGTTTTGGTTTACGCAAATATACGTATATATATACATATATTTATATATATACACACATACATATATGTATATGAATACATATATCTACATGTATACACATATACGTATGTATATATATATATATATATATATATATATATGTATACGAAAAAAATATAGAAATAATCCCTTGGCGATGACACGGACACAAGGAATGCGACACACTAATTTATTCTTCGTGACGCATTTTGCCACCTAAACGGATGTAACGGTGCGCCGTTCAGAATGCTCGATGTTGTAAACATGTCTGACGTACCCTGATCACCAAAGCTGACTCAAACATTATCAAACTTGGTGGATAGGATAGCTCAGATATGTCTACAATATCGAACATTTTTACAGCACTATTATCAGAATTGTGTACTTGTTTGGTGGTTCTAAGTTCTGGTATATTTCATGTTGCTCGATGTCGAATCCGTTCCATCTTGTTGAAATTCCATCTTAGGTGAAGGAACCAGAATTGGATTCCAAATTTCATATGGGGTCATACGAGTCAAGTTCACATTGAAGGCTTAATGCCCTTGTGCTGTTGGTAAAAATAGTTTAATACAATGTAAAAAAACACTAATTTTCATGTCGATAGCATCCACTATGCTTCTCCATTTGAGGGCCGTGATTGGCTTGAGGGGCGGTATTGACTGCCGCACCTACGGAGCTCTTTTCTGTCGGTCAAGTAAAACCATTTTTAATGAGCAAAAAGGAGCTGCCATGATTGATTTGCTTTGCGTTGCATTCATCTCAATCCCGCGTAGGAAGTAACTCTGTGTCACTACCGCGCAACAGACTCGCAGTCGAATTAGGTCTGTTTAAAACCGTTCATATCCGTCTCCGTAAATTTATACGTATAAATACTGAGTTTGGGTATGCAATCGCAAGTTTCTTATTTGAACTCGTGCTCGTAAATGTTTCACCGTTTTAAGCACGTGCTACTCATCACCCCATTCATATTTATCATCATCATCAAACTGTGAACTGTTTGAAATCGATATTGAAAAATATAAATCGCAAACAGTCTAGCCTCTCCGGAAAACAAGCTAGAAGCGGTGCAGCTGAGTGTCGTAGAGGGCTCCCATCCCTCACCGCAGAGGTAGATCTCCTGCTGAGAAGGGCTACCCTTCTCTGCAGGTGCCCTGTACAAGAACCAGCTTTTCATTCGTGCAGTACCTCAACTCAATTTCAACAGTGCATATTCCATGAAAGTTACTTGCTAATTGTAAATACTAACACAACCTTATCAAAGTAACAAAACACGTATATATAATATATATATATATATATATATATATATATATCAAGGTTCAGAAGTTTTGCACCAATTGCATTAAAAAAGCATAAATAACGAACAAAAATAGATGTAATTGGTGCGTGACATCTATACATAAAGTAAGTGTAAAATAATACTGTAAAGTAATCGTAAATAATCACTCGTAAACAGCATGATAATTGTTCTCTAGTTAGGAATAAATAATTTCATCTAAGCCCAAGTCTAGACTCATTTAATCATCCGCAAAAACTCATCACTGTAGGTCATACATGAATCCCCCCGAAAAACACATCTGTAGGTCATCTTGGGATAAAAATCATCTCATCATGCATCTAGTTAAACTTATTATTCACATATCTGCTGTTTACAAGGATAAAGAATATAGCACTTTGTTATTAAGTTCACGGTTTGAATCTGCTCACTTAACAAGTCCAAACTGACTCCTGCTGCAAAACTAGAATGTGTAACTTGCCGTCAATCGTACACTCCCGAACAAATGTATGGTGGTAGCTCTTCTAGGCAAACGCGTAATACGCCTCCAAACGGAGAGTGCAAAATAGCGAGCTGTAAATTCTGCCAACATGTCGAAGAGATTTAACAAATGAAAGCACAGTTAACTCATGCTTCTGGTGGCCCACCCAACGCAGACGCAGTTAACGGCGATACAAGGCTGCTAGCTGTTGAATCAGAGCTGGAAAACGTGCAGAAACAATTTCACGAACTCAAAGATATGATAATCAGCGAAATAGAAGCCACAAAAGAAATTGCTAAAACTACCCTGTTCCGGATAATAGATGCACAAGTGCACTCAGACTCAGAATTGGCAAAGAAACTTACAGCTCTAGACTCAAAGACCAACGACCGTATCAAACCGATGGAAAAAAGGTCATCAGTGCCGAAACACTCTACACAACTGTAGTAGACAGGCTACAGGCAGTCAGTGGCAAAGCATCACAGGTCGGGCAACAGTCCAGTCTTGCCACACCCAAACTGATACGAGCAATCGATTTGATGTATTGCCCGATGCAATGAACTCTCAGAACACAGAGGAAAATATTGTGATTGGCGATTACAATGTCTCCTCCATCAAACCAAATCAGCGAAAAGAGTCCAACAAAAATACTCGGTAAACCAGGCTTGAAAATTGACGATATAGAAGAAAAAATCAAAAAGAAAAAACATACCTTCTTCTAAACCGATCATACTACAAGTCGGAGCAAAAGACGTGGTGGCGCAGACGAAAGAAACATGGGTTAGGTATGAAACCCTGCTAACAAACGTCAAACGATTGCACGCGAACCTCCATGTCATTGGCATCCTTCCCCATCCAAGCTAAAGTAGATACTAATTGAGCAAGATGATTTTTCTAAACAATCGTACAGCAACGTTCTGCATAGCACAACAAATCTCATTCTCGGACCATTGGGAAACGATGATCAACCTCGGAAACCATGAATTTGATATAATCACCAACAAGGCAAGCATAAACACTTCTGGGCTTGATACCCTCGAAAGCATTCTTCAGAATATCGGTGCTGGCCTTATCATCAAAATCAAATCAAAAAACATTCTCGACGCCCAATAGAAGACTCCGCTATTACTGCCCAACGGAATGAATCAATGACCGCCGCCCGAGCAAGTAGCAATTACGGACCCTGCAGTAACGAGAGAGGAACAGCCAACAGAAAAAGATTCACCACCAACAAAGAAGACAAAGCAGCCTCTGACCGCAACCGCTGCAAATTCAAAGTCAAATTCAAATTCAAAGTCGCCTAGACAAAATCAACGAATCGGAATGAGATTAACGATGAGATCAACATTATAGCCATCAGAGAATCGGGGATGTTTATGACCCAAATGGTAAAGACACCTACAAGAGGACGCAATATTCTTGATCTTATATTTTGTGCAAGCGACTCTCATGTCACGAACGTCGAGGTGGGCGAACCCCTTGGAAAGAGCGACCACAACTGTATCCGTTATGTGATTGAGCTCAAGTTGAAAACGTCAATAAACTGCAATAAAGTACCTAACTATAGATCAGCCAACTTTGATAGCTCAAGAGAGGCAATAGCGTTAGCAAATACAACCCTCGGACAAGATGTCAATCAATCGCTAAGCAATTTTTTGAGTGCAGTTCAGAAATATTGAGAATGACCATTTCCCCCTCAAAAACAGGCGAACAGCAGTCAATCAGCCTAAGTAGTGAAAAGGAGAATCGCAGCGCCTTCAGTCGCAAAAGAAAGCAAAGCACTCGAATAAACAGAAGCACCCACACGACGATGCTGCAAAACTGAATACAAAATCAGCAGACGGATTTTAGGACGGTCCAGAAACGAAATAAAAAATATTACGAAAATGAAATTGAGGCCAACGCCAAAACTAATCCGAAACAATTTTTCAGTTCTATTTCGAGCAAAAAATATTCAAGATCTGTAGTTGGCCCTCTTGAAAATTATATTGGTGAGCTAAAAACCGACGATACTAAAATGAGTGTCCTGCTTCACCGATTTTTCTGTTCTGTATTTACGTTAGAGAATGTGGACATACATAATCCTGAGGATATCATAGCACAAATACATATTGAAGCCCTCAGCACAGTGAACTCTTCCCCTGCCAAAGTTATTAAATATATAGAAAATTTGAAAGTTACAAAATCTCCCGGTCCAGACCAATGTCATCCCAGAATACTGGAAGAGACTATGAACAAAATTGCCGAACATCTAGCAAACACCCTCTTTCACAGTGGAAAGAGGCCAACGGCACCCAGATTTAAAAAAAAGGGACACAAAGTGTTTAGAAAATTACCGTCCAATTAGTCTCACCTCAGTCATGCGCAAATTGATGGAAAGTTTGATCACGGATAAAATTACAGAATTCCTAGAATCAAATCAGTCAATAGGTAACTCTCAGCATGGCTTCAGACGCAATCGTTCATGTCTTACTAACCTGCTGCTTTTTTTCATGAATATAATTGAATTTTACGACGCAAAATCTCCGATCGACATCATTTACCTTAATTTTCAAAAGCCTTTCGACAAAGTTCATCACAAACGCTTGGTTAGGGAATTGCACAGCATCGGTATTCGAGGTGAACTCAATAACTGGATAAAATGCTGGTTTACGGACAGACGACAGCGAGTCGTACTTAATGTAGCTTCCTCCAATTGGGGTAAAGTTACAAGCGGTTTGCCACAAGGATCTGTGTTAGGTCCAGTTCACTTCATAATATTCATAAACGATCTTGACAGCAACATACTCTCGAACATTAGTAAGTTTGCAGACGATACCAGGCTAGGAGGAAAAGTGCAAACCAAACTCGACTGTGAGCAGATCCAATTAGACCTGAACAAAATTGTTGAATGGTTAGAAAAGATGCAAATGAAATTCCATGACGACAAGTGTAAAGTTATGTACATTGGTCACCATAACCCTGAACACGAATATTAAATGTCCGGAAAGTAATTGATACCTGTCACCGAAGAGAGAGATCTAAGTGTCATCATTAGTAACGACTTGAAAAGCAGCAAGCAACGTAACGATGCAGCCAAAAAAGGCAATAAAATATTAGGCATGATATCCCGCACAATCTCGTAAAGAGGCAGAAATGGTATTCACATGTTATACACGGCATTTGTTAAACCACATCTTGAGTATTCCGTCCAATTTTGGTCTCCATACCTCAGAAAAGACATTATTAAATAAGAGAAGGTCAACGTAGAGCTATCAAACTAATCCATTTGCTACGCAATAGATCGAACGTCGAGAGACTGCGCGAACTCAACATTTATTCGCTACAGAAACGTAGAGTCAGAGGTGACATGATCGAAGTGTGGAAGATTATGAAGGGTAAGGAAAACGTCGAGCGAGCTAGCTTTTTCACTTTAGATTCGAACGGAGTGACCAGGAATAATGAATACGAAATTGTTGGCAAGCGTTTCACATTCGATATCACGCGCAATTTCTTCGCGTATAGGGTTATCGAAGAATGAGACAGACTTCCCGCAGAAGTTGTGAACAGCGATACAATCGAAACTTTTAGTCACAGTTCGACAAATTGTACCAAAATCGCCGCTAACTAGCTCCCATCTTCAGCATTTTCACCAGCATATTCGTGAAAAATGGTGTCTGGCATTGACACTCATACGGGTAAATTAGTGTCCGGCATTGGCACTAGCACGGTAAAAAAGATGCCCGGCATTGGTACCTGCTCGTTGCAAAACGGTGTTCAGCAATGACACCGGTCAGCATTGGTTTAACGAGGAATGAAACTGTGACAATCTCAGATCAACACCGTGGGTCGGTGGCTTTCTCTTCAGGTGCTGACTTGAGTTGTTTCAAGTATCATCGTTATATGCTATTTCCATCTACAAACTTTCCCTTTCTTGATCTATTAAAACAGAAAATACACAGACAGAAGATGCTATTTTAGACGTTCTACTTCAGAACTAATCTTGTTACTATCAAAAGGCAACCCAGTTTGGGCCAAAAGTCCTGTTGTTGTCGTCTTACATTTGTAAGCACTGTCGTAGCGAAGAGTCTAACTGATGTATTCCAATCACGGCAGTGGGATTAATCGCAGCCTGCTGTGAAGTCAACAGATTCCTATGCCAGAGCTCCGGTGGTGATGGACATCCTGGTCTAATCTTGACATTATTGGTTCCAAACTGTTTTGCCATAAATATACAAACTTTATTTATCAATGTATTTTAATTTCTAAGGCTCAATTAGTGTGTGTGTATGATTCAAAAACTACGACTCGCTGTATGATAACCAGCAGGACCATTGCCAGCTGGTCTGTATTAGCTGCGTCCTACGAAATGTCAAGAGAATACCTTACGTGGTCTCAGAGCCAGACCTAATAGATTCTTTCTCATTAGATGTGTGGAATTGGCCATGTCTTGATCTATTGAAATGAACTACTGTGCAGCACGCAGTCAGAAAATTCAAGGACAGCGACGTGAATGCGTTCTAAATGGAAGCTGAAAGGAGGATCTGTGAGATTTTTTGTCACCGCAATGCGTACAGTTTACTCCCAACTTCCTTGTCCCTGTTGCATATTAATCACCCTCAATTTATTGGTCCACAAACGACAAAAGTATGAATGGAAGGTTCATTAAAAAACATTTTGCGTTGACGAGGAAGTGCTCATGGGTGACAAATTGTTCGACTTTCGTGCCACATTATGGTACAAATAAAATATCATAATATCAAATAGTGTATTGGGTAAAATAATTATTTTACCCCATCGCAAGTCAAGTATCCGAAAAGAATTGTTTGGTTTACCTACTCTATATTTTTAAAATTGAACTTCTGGTCGGTGTCCGAATGTGAACGACGACGATCGACAGCATGCAAGCCCGTTTATGTGCCCATCAAAATATGATTGGGTGTGTACACCCAATTCCGATTGATTTGATTAAAGCAATGATGATTAATTGATGATTAATTGAAGTAGGCCGTCAATTATAACTTATATGCATGGTTTCTTCTGCGATGAAGAAGTGAATTTTCCATATTCGACTTGGCTGTTAACTCGTAATTTTATATTTCGAAATATTAATTGAATTTTGAAAAAAAAAATCGTAACTACCAAAAATTGATATGGTTCGTTGTATGGAAAAATGTTAGTCACATGCTTTTCACATTGTTCAAATACCCATCATGACTTTCGTTGCCTTCTGAAGAGTGACCTACTGAAGGGTTGCCTACTGAAGGGTTGCCTACTGAAGGGTTGCCTACCGAAGGGTTGCCTATTGAAGGGTTGCCTTTTGAAGTGTTGCCTTCTGAAAGGGTGCCTACTGAAGGGTTGCATACTGAAGGGTTGCCTTTCGAAGTGTTGCCTTCTGAAGTGTTGCCTACTGAGGGGTTGCCTTTTGAAGTGTTGCCTACTGGAGGGTTGCCTTCTGAAGTGTTGCCTACTGAAGGGTTGCCTTTTGAAGTGTTGCCTACTGAAGGGTTTCCTTTCGAAGTGTTGCCTTCTGAAGTGTTGACTACTGAAGGGTTGCCTTTTGAAGTGTTGCCTACTGAAGAGTTGCCTACTGAAAGGTTGCCTACTGAAGTGTTGCCTACTGAAGGGATGCCTTCTGAAGTGTCACCTACTGAAGGGTTGCTTTTTGAAGTGTTGCCTACTGAAGGGTTGCCTTTTGAAGTGTTGCCTAATGAAGGATTGCCTTTTGAAGTGTTGCCAACTAAAGGGTTGCCTTCTAAAGTGTTGCCTACTGAAGGGTTGCCCTTTGAAGTGTTGCCTACTGAAGGGTTGCCTTATGAAGTATTGCCTACTGAAGGGTTGCCTTTTGAAGTGTTGCCTACTGAAGGGTTGCCTTTTGAAGTGTTGCCTACTGAAGGGTTGCCTTTTGAAGTGTTGCCTACTGAAGGGTTGCCTTTTGAAAGGTTGCCTTCTGAAGTGTTGCATTCTGAAGGGTTGCCTTCTAAAGTGTTGCCTACTGTAGGGTTGCCTTTTGAAGTGTTGCCTTCTGAAGTGTTACCTACTGAAGGGTTGCCTTTTGAAGTGTTGCCTTCTGAAGTGTTGCCTTCTGAAGTGTTGCCCACTGAAGGGTTGCCTTCTGAAGTGTTGCCTACTGAAGGGTTGCCTACTGAAGGGTTGCCTACTGAAGGGTTGCCTACTGAAGGGTTGCCTACTGAAGGGTTGCCTACTGAAGGGTTGCCTACTGAAGGGTTGCCTATAGGTACATCTTCTGAGAATGTCATTACCTAAAAATTTCTGCCAAGTTAACGGCCATAAATAACGTAACACTCAGTCTGTCTTCGATGCTCCTGCTTTAGTTGCTAACCAGCCCCCTGCTGTCTTCGAAGCTCTTGCTTTAGATGCTAACCAACCACCTGCTGTCTTCGATGCTCCTGCTTTAGATGCTGACCAACCACCTGCTGTCTTCGATACTCCTGCTTTAGATGCTAACCAACCACCTGCTGTCTTCGATTCTCCTGCTTTCGATGCCAACCAACCACCTGGACTTGTCAACGAAAATAAGTCAA
>SDVV010043668.1:0-10230 GCA_016164225.1 Gammarus roeselii
GGGAGGGAACGAGCGTCTACTAGCAGCCGGTATGAGTATGAGGGAACGAGAATGTACTAGCTGACGGTAGGAGTATGAGGGGACAAGCGTGTACTAGCAGCCGGTATGAGTATGAGGGAACGAACGTGTACTATCGGCCGGTATGAGTATGAGGGAACAAGTGTGTACCAGCGGTTGGTATGAGTACGAGGGAATGAGCGTGTACTAGCTGACGGTATGAGTACGAGGAAACGAGCGTGTACCAGCGGCCGGTATGAGTATGAGGGAACGAGCAAGTACCAGCGGCTGGTATGAGTATGCAGGAATGAGCGTGTACTAGCGGCCGGTATGAGTATAAGGGAACGATTGTGTACTAGCTGATAGTATGAGTGTGAGGGAACGAATGTGTACTACCGGCCGGTATGAGTATGAGGGAAAGAGCGTGTACTAGCGGCCGGTATGAGTATGAGGGAACGAGCGTGTAAGAGCTGACGATATGAGTATGAGGGAACGAGCATGTACTAGCTGACGGTATAAAATATTAGGAACGAGTTGTACTAGCGGCCGGTATGTGTATGAGGGAACAAGCGTGTTCCAGGGGCCAGTATGAGTATTGGGAACAAGCGTATACTAGCTGACAGTATGAGTATGAGGGAACGATCGTGTACTAGCTGACGGTATGAGTATGAGGGTACGAGCGTGTTCTAGCGGCCGGTATGGGTATGAGGGAACGAGCGTAAACTAGCGGCCGGTATGAACATAAGAGAAAGAGCGTGTTTTAGCTGACAGTATGAGTATGAGGGAACGAGCGTGTACTAGCTAACGTTATGAGTATGAGGGAACGAGCGTGAATAAGCTGACGGTATGAGTATGAAGGAACGAGCGTGTACTAGCTGAAGGTATGAGTTTGAGGGAACGAGCGTGTTCTAGCTTACGGAATGAGTATGAGGAAATGAGCGTGTACTAGCGGCCGGTATGAGTCTGAGGGAACGAGTGTGTACTAGCTGACGGTATGGGTATGAGGGAATGAGCGTGTACTAGCGGCTGGTATGAGTATGAAGGAACGAGCGTGTACCAGCGGCCGGTATGAGTATGAGGGAACGAGCGTGTACTAGCGGCCGGTAATAGTATGAAGGGACTAGCGAGTACCAGCAGCCGGTATGAGTATGAAGGAACGATCAAGTACTAGCTGAAGGTATGAGCATGTGGGAACAAGCGTGTACTAGCGCCTGGTATGAGTACGAGGGAACGAGCGTGTACTAGCAACCGGTATGAGTTTGAGGGAACAAGCGTGTACTAGCTGACGGTATGAGAATGAGGGAACGAGCGTTTACTAGCGGCCGGTATGAGTATGAGGAAACGAACGTGAACTAGCTGGCGGTATTAGTATGATGGAACGAGCTTGTACTTGCGGCCGGTATGAGTGTGCGGGAACGAGCGTGTACTAACTGACGGTATTAGTATGTGGAACGAGCGTGTACTAGCGGCCGGTATGAGCATGAAGAAACGAGCGTGTACCAGATTCCGGTATGAGTATGAAGGAACGAGCGTGTACTAGCTGACGGTATGAGTGTGAGGGAACGAGCGTCTACTAGCGGGCGGTATGAGTATGAGGGAACGAGCGTGTACTAGCGGCCGGTATGAGTATGAGGGAACGAGCGTGTACTAGCTGACGGTATGAGTATGAAGGGATGAGCTTGTACTAGCGGCCGGTATGAGTATGAGGGAACGAGCGTGTATTAGCTGACGGTATGAGTTTGAGGAAATGAGCTTGAACTAGCGGCCGGTATGAGTATGAAGGAATGAGTGTGTACTACCGCCGGTATGAGTAAGAGGGAACAAGCGTGTACTAGCGGCCGGTATGAGTATGAAGGAACTAGCGCGTACTACCGGCCGGTATGAGTATGAGTGAACGAGTGTGTACTAGCTGACGGTATGGGTATGAGGAAACGTGCGTGTTCTAACGGCCAGTATGCGTATGAATGAGTGAGCGTGTACCAGATTCCGGTATGTGTATGAATAAACGAGCGTGTACTAGCTGATGGTATGAGTTTGAGGGAACGAGTGTCAACTGGCGGCCGGTGTGTATGAACGAACGAGAGTGTACTGGCTGACGGTATTAATATGATGGAACGAGCGTGTACCAGCGGCCGGTATGAGTATGCAGGAACGAGCGTGTACTAGCGGCCGGTATGAGTGTGGGGGAACGAGCGTGTACTAGCGACTGGTATGAGTATGAGGAAACGAGTGTGTACTAGCGGCCGGTATGAGTATGAGGAAACAAGTGAGTACCAACGGCCGATATGAGTATGAGGGAACGAGCTTGTACTAGCTGACGGTATGCGGATGAGGAAACGAGCGTGTACTAGCGACCGGTTTGAGTATGAGGGTACGAGCGTGTACTAGCGGCCGGCATGGGTATGAGGAACATGCGTGTCCTAGCGGCCGGTATGAGTATGAGGAAACGAGCGTGTATTAGCGGCCGGTATGAGTATGAGGGAACGAGCGTGTTTTAGCTGACGGTATGAGAATGAGGGAACGAGCGTGTACTAGCTGACGGTACGAGTATGAGGGAACGAGCGGGAATTAGCTGACGGTATGAGTATGAGGGAACGAGCGTGTACTAGCTGAAGGTATGAGTATGAGGGAACGAGCGTGTACTAGCTTACGGTATGAGCATGAGGAAATGAGCTTGTACTAGCGGCCGGTATGACTATGAGGGAATGAGTGTATACAAGCTGACGGTACGGGTAAGAGGGAATGAGCGTGTACTAGCGGCTGGTATGCGTATGAGTGACCGAGCGTGTTCTAGCGTCCGGTGAGAGTATGAAGAGACGAGCGTGTACCAGCGGCCGGTATGAGTATGAGGGAACGATCGTGTACTAGCTGATAGAATGAGCATGAGGGAACAAGCGTGTACTAGCGCCCGGCATGAGTACGAGGGAACGAGCTTGTACCAGCAGCCGGTATGAATATGAGGGAACGAGCGTGTACTAGCTGACGGTATGAGTATGAAGGGATGAGCGTGTACTAGTGGCCGGTATGAGTATGAAAAATTGAGCCTGTACTAGCGGCCGTTATGGGTATGAGGGATCGAGCGAGTACCAGCGGCCAGTATGAGTATGCAGGAACGAGCGTGTACTAGCGGCCGGTATGAGTATGAGGGAACGAGCGTGCACTAGCTGACGGTATGAGTATGAAGAGATGAGCTTGTACTAGCGGCCGGTATGAGTATGAGGAAACGAGCGTGTACTAGCAGCCGAACTGAGTATGAAGGAACGCGCGTGTACTAGCGGCCGGTATGAGTGTGAGGGAACATGCGTGTACTTACTGACGGTATGAGTATGCGGGTACGAGCGTGTACTAGTGGCCGTTATGAGTATGAGGGGACGAGCGTGTACTAGCTGACGGTATGAGTATGAAGAAACGAGCTTGTACCAGCGGCCGGTATGCGTAGAAAAGGAACGAGCGTGTACCAGATTCCGGTATGAGTGTTAAGGAACGAGCGTGTACTAGCTGATGGTATTTGTATGATGGAACGAGCGAGTACTAGCGGCCGGTATGAGTATGCGGGAACGAGCGTGTACTAGCG
Source organism: Gammarus roeselii (assembly GCA_016164225.1). Lineage (NCBI taxonomy): Eukaryota > Metazoa > Arthropoda > Malacostraca > Amphipoda > Gammaridae > Gammarus > Gammarus roeselii. The sequence continues at coordinate 3,572 of SDVV010043668.1, forward strand.
GCCGGTATGAGTATGCGGGAACGAGCGTGTACAAGCTGACGGTATGAGTATGAGGGAACGAGCGTGTACTAGCGGCCGGTATATGTATGAGGGTACAAGCGTGTACTAGCGGCCGGTATGAGAATGAGGAAACGAGCGTGTACTAGCGGCTGGTGTGAGTATGAGGGAACGAACGTGTACTAGCTGACGGTATGAGATTGAAAGAACGAGCGTTTACTAGCTGACGGTATGAGTACGAGGGAACGAGCGTGAATTAGCTGTCGGTATAGTATGAGGTAACGAGCGTGTACTGGCTGAAGGTATGTGTATGAGGGAACGAGAGTGTACTAGCTGACGGTATGAGTATGAAGAAACGAGCATGTACTAGCGGCCTGTATGAGTATGAGGGAACGGGCGTGTACTAGCAGACGGTATGAGTATGAGAGTACGAGCGTTTACTATCGGCCGGCATGAGTATAAAGAAAAAAGAGCATGTACCAGCTGACGGTGTGAGTATGAAGGAACGTACGTGTGCTAGCTGACGGTATGATTATGAGGGAACGAGCGTGAATTATCTGACGGAATGAGTATGAAGAAACGAGGGTGTACTAGCGGCCGGTATGAGTATGAGGGAACGAGCGTGTTCTAACTGATGGTATTAGTATGAGGGAACGAGCGAGTGCAAGCGGCTGGTATGAGTATGAGGGAACGAGCGTGTACTAGCTGACGGTATGAGTATGTGAGAACGAGCGTGTATCAGCGGCCGGTATGGGTATGAGGGTACAAGCGTGTACTAGCGGCCGGTATGAGTATGAGGAAGCGAACGTGTACTAGCGGCCGGTATGAGTATGCGGGAACGAGCGTGTACTAGCTGACGGTATTAGTATGATTGAACGAGCGAGTACTAGCGGCCGGTATGAGTATGCGGAAACGAGCGTGTACTAGCGGCCGGTATGAGTATGCGGGAACGAGCGTGTACTAGCTGACGGTATGAGTATTAGGAAACGAGTGTGTACTAGCGGCCGGTATGAGTATGAGGAAGCGAACGTGTACTAGCTGACGGTATGAGTATGAAGGAACGAGCGTGTACTAGCTGACGGTATGAGTATGAGGGAACGAGCGTGAATTAGCTGACGGTATAGTATGAGTTAACGAGCGTGTACTGGCTGAAGGTATGAGTATGAGGGAACGAGCTTGAACAAGCTGACGGTATGAGTATGAGGGAACGAGCGTATACAAGCGGCCGGTATGAGTATGGAGGAACGAGCGTGCACTAGCTGACGGTATGAGTATGCGGGAACGAGCGTGTCCTGGCGGCCGGTATGAGTATGCGGGAACGAGCGTGTTCTAGCTGACGGTATGAGTATGAGGGAACGAGCGTGTACTAGCGGCCGGTTTGGGTATGAGGGTACAAGCGTGTACTAGCGGCCGGTATGAGTGTGAGGGATCAAGCGTGTACTAGCGGGGGTATGAGTATGAGGGAACGAACGTGTACTAGCTGACGGTATGAGTATGAAAGAACGACCGTGAATTAGCTGACGGTATGAGTATGAGGAAACGAGCGTGTACTGACTGAAGGTATGAGTATGAAGGAACGAGCGTGTACTAGCTGACGGTATGCGTATGAGGAAATAAGCGTGTACTAGCGACCTGTATGAGTATGGGGGAACGAGCGTGTACAAGCGGCCGGTATGAGTATGAGGGAACGAGCGTGTAATAGCTGACGGTATGAGTGTGAGGGAACAAGCGTGTACCAGCTGATGGTATGTGTATGAGGGAACAAGCGTGTACTAGCGGCCGGTATGAGTATGAAGGAACGATCGTGTACTAGCTGACGGTATGAGTATAAGGGAACGAGCGTGAATTAGCTGACGGTATGAGTATGGGGGAACGAGCGTGGACTAACTGATGGTATGAGTATGAGGGAACGAGCGAGTACAAGCGGCCGGTATGAGTATGAGGGAACGAGCGTGTACTAGCTGACGGTATGAGTATAAGAGAACGAGCGTGTATCAGCAGCCGGTATGGGTATGAGGGAACGAGCGTGTACTAGGGGCCGGTATGAGTATGAGGTAACAAGTGTGTTCCAGCGAACATTATGAGTGTGAGGGAACGAGTGTGTACTAGCTGACGGTATGAGTATGAGAAAACGAGCGTGTACTAGCGGCCGGTATGGGTATGAGGGAACGAGCGTGTACTAGCGGCCGGTATGAGTTTGAGGAAACGAGGTATACTAGCTGACGGTATGAGTATGAAGGAACAAGCGTGTACTAGCTGACGGTATGAGTATGAGGCAACGAGCGTGTACTAGCTCACGGTATGAGTATGAGGCAACGAGCGTGTACTAGCTCACGGTATAAGTATGAGGGAACGAGCGTGTACTAGCTGACAGTATGAGTATGAAGGGACGAGCGTGTACTAGCTGACAGTATGAGTATGAGAAAACGAGCGTGTACTAGCTGACGGTATGAGTATGGAGGAACGAGCGTGTACTAGCTGACGGTATGAGTATGAGAGAACGAGCGTTTACTAGAGGCCTGTATGGGTTTGAGGAAACGAGCTTGTACTAGCTGACGGTATGAGTATACAGGAACGAGAGTGTACTAGCTGACGGTATATGTATGAGGGAATGAGCGTGTTCTAGCTGACGGTATGAGTATGAGGGAACGAGCGTGTAACGGCTGACAGTATGATCATGAGGGAACGAGCGTGTACTAGCGGCCGGTATGAGTATGAGGGAACGAGCGTGTACTAGCTTCCGGTATGTCTATGAAGGAACGACCGTGTACTAGCGGCCGGTATGAGTATGAGGGAACGAGCATGTACTAGCTGACTGGATGAGTATGAGAGAACGAGCGTGTACTAGCTGACAGTATGAGTATGAAGGAACGAGCTTGTACCAGCTGACGGTGAGAGTATAAGGGAATGAGCGTGTACTAGCTGACAGTATGAGTATGAGGGAACGGCCGTGTACTAGCTGACGGTATGAGTATGAGGGAACAAGCGTGTTATAGCGGCCGGTATGAGTATGAATGAACTAGCGTGGACTAGCGGCCGGAATGAGTATGAGGGAACGATCGTGTACTTGCTGACTGTATACGTATAAGGAAACGAGCGTGTACTAGCTGACTGTATGAGTATGAGGAAACGAGCGTGTACTAGCGGCCGGTATGAGTATGAGGGTACGAGCGTGTTCTACCGGCCGGTATGAGTATGAGAGAACGAGCGTGATCTAGCGACCGATATGAGTATGAGGGTACGAGCGTGTACTACCGGCCGGTTTAAGTATGAGGGAACGAGCGTGTACTAGCTGACAGTATGATTATGAGGGAACGAACGTATACTAGCAGCCGGTATGAGTGCGAGGGAACGAGCGTGTACTAGTTGACGATATACGTATGAGGAAACGAGAGTGTACTAGCTTACAGTATGAGTATCGGGGAACGAGCGTCTACTAGCGGCCGGTATGAGTATGGGGAAACGAACGTGTGCTAGCTGACGGTATGAGTGTGAGGAAACGGTCGTCTACTAGCGGCCGGTAAGAGTATGAGGGAGCGAGCGTGTTCTACCTGACAGTATGTGTATGAGGGAACGAGCGTGTACTAGCTGACGGTATGAGTTTGAGGGAACAAGCGTGTACTAGCGGCCGGTATGAGTATGAAAAAACGAGCGTGTACATGCGGCCGGTATGAGGATGAGGGAACGAGCGTGTACTAGCTGACGGTATGAGTATGAGAGAACGAGCATGTACTAGCTGCCGGTATGAGTAAGAGGGAACAAGCGTGTACAAGCGACGGTATGAGTAAAAGGAAACGAGCGTGTACTAGCTCACGGTATGAGTATGAGGCAACGAGCGTGTACTAGCGGCCGGTATAAGTATGAGGGAACGAGCGTGTACTAGCAGACGTTATGAGTATGAGGGAACGAGCGTGTACTAGCTGACGGTATGAGTTTGAGGGAACGAACGAGTACTAGCTGATGATATGAGTATGAGGAAACGAGCTTGTACTAGCGGCCGGTATGAGTATGTGGGAACGAGCGTAATCTAGCGGCCGGTATGAGTATGAGGGAACGAGCGTGTATTAGCTGACGGTATGTGTATGAAGGAACGAGCGTGTACTAGCGGCTGATTTGAGTATGAGGGAATGATTTGTACTTGCGGGCGGTATGGGTATGAAGGAACGAGTGTGTACCAGCTTCCGGTATGAGTATGAAGGAACGATCGTGTACTAGCTGATAGTAAGAGCATGAGAAAACGAGCGCGTACTAGCGGCCGGTATGAGTGTGAGGGAACAAGCGTGTACTAACTGACGGTATGACTATGAAGGAACGAGCGCGTACTAGCGGCCGGTATGAGCATGAGGGAACGAACGCGTACAAGCGAACATTATGAGTGTGAGGGAACGAGTGTGTACTAGCTGACGGTATGAGTATGAGAAAACGAGCGTGTACTAGCGGCCGGTATGGGTATGAGGGAACGAGCTAGTAACAGCGGCCGGTATGAGTATGCAGAAACGAACGTGTACTAGCGGCCGGTATGAGTATGAGACAACGATTGTGATCTAGCTGACGATATGAGCATGAGGGAACGAGCGTGTACTACCGGCCGGTATGAGTATGTGGGAACGAGCGTGTGCTTGCGGCCGTTATGAGTATGAGGGACCGAACGTGTACTAGCTGACGGTATGAGTATGAGGAAACGAGCGTGTACTAGCTGACGGTATGAATTAATATGACCGAGTGTGTACTAGCGGCTGGTATGAGTATGAGGGAACAACCGTGAACCAGCGGCCGGTATGAGTATGAGGGAACAAGAATATACTAGCTGACAGTATGAGTATGAGAAGACGAGCGTGTACTATCGGCCGGTATGCGTATGGGTGAACGAACGTGTACTAGCTGACGGTATGAGTATGAGGGAACGAGCGTGTAATAGCGGCCAGAATGGGTATGAGGGAACGAGAGTGTACTAGCGGCCGGTATGATTATGAGGGTAAGAGCGTGCACTAGCGGCCGTAATGAATATGAGGTTATGAGCGTGTACTAGCTGACGGTGTGAGTATGAAGGAACGTACGTGTACTAGCTGACGGTATGAGTATGCGGGAACGAGCGTGTACTAACTGATGGTATGAGTATGAGGGAACGAGCGAGTACAAGCGGCCGGTATGAGTATGAGGGGACGAGCGTGTACTAGCTAACGGTATGAGTATGAGAGAACGAGCGCGTACAAGCGGCCGGTATGAGTATGAGGGAAAAAGCGTGTACTAGCGGCCGGTATGAGTATGAGGGGACGAGCGTGTACTAGCTGACGGTATGAGTATGAAGAAACGAGCTTGTACTAGCGGCCGGTATGAGTATGTAGGAACGAGCGTGTACAAGATTCCGGTATGAGTGTGAGGGGACTAGCGTGTACTAGCTGACGGTATTAGTATGATGGAACGAGCGAATACTAGCGGCCGGTATGAGTATGCGAGAACGAGCGTGTACTAGCGGCCGGTATGAGTATGCGGGAATGAGCGCGTACTAACTGACGGCATGAGTATGCGGGAACGAGCGTGTACTAGCTGACGGTATGAGTATGAGGGAACGAGCGTGTACTAGCGGCCGGTATGAGTATGAAAGAACGAGCGTGAATTAGCTGACGGTATGAGTATGAGGAAGCGAGCGTTTACTGACTGATGGTATGAGTATGAGGGAACGAGCCTGTTCTAGCTGACGGTATGCGTATGAGGAAATAAGCGTGTACTAGCGACCTGTATGAGTATGGGGGAACGAGCGTGTACAAGCGGCCGGTATGAGTATGAGGGAACGAGCGTGTAATAGCTGACGGTATGAGTATGAGGGAACAAGCGTGTACCAGCTGACGGTATGTGTATGAGGGAACAAACGTGTAGTAGCGGCCGGTATGAGTATGAAAGAACGAGCGTGTACCAGCTGACGGTATGAGTATAAGGGAACGAGCGTGAATTAGCTGACGGTATGAGTATTAGGGAACGAGCGTGTACTAGCAGGCGGTATGAGTATGAGGGAACGAGCGTGAATTAGCTGACGGTATGAGTATGCCTTGTAGCCGGGGCCTTAGAATCGTGCTACCGTATCCACCGCGTGTCGTAGAAGGCGACTAAAGGGGCGCCCTGTAGCCAGGAGTATAATTGGCTACCGCAATCCCCAGCGTGTCGGAGACGACAAAACGGGGCGGAGCGAAGGGGCTAGGAATCCCGTTCTCTGTAAAAACCTTTCATCAAAGACGGCAAGACGAGCGGGGGGAGGAGAGGCACACGCCTCTCCAAACCCTATTGTTAGGGTCGCTGAATGTGCGTGGCTGTAGTACGAGTGATGTAAAGAGGAGGGAGATTGGTGAGATGTTTTTGAGGAGGAAGTTAGATGTGTTGGCGCTGAGTGAGACAAAGTTGAAAGGTAAGGGCGAATGTGAGTTTGGTGCTGTAAGTGGAAGAAAGTCAGGTGTGGAGGAAGGTAGGGCACGAGAGGGTGTGGTCTTGATATTGAGTGATCGGTTGGCTAGTAGCGTTACCGAATGGAAGGAGGTGTCCCCAAGATTGATGTGGGTGAAAGTTAAGTTAGGCGTAGAAAGATGGGCATTTGTGAGTGCTTACGGACCTGGTAGCGAGAGGAGTGAGGAGGAGAGGGAGCAATTCTGGACTGACTTGAGTGAGTGTAT
>SDVV010043669.1:0-10230 GCA_016164225.1 Gammarus roeselii
CCCCCGACATCACTGGTCTCATCCTTAAGTGGCCGATCTTTCATGCCAGTTAAGGTTAAGTCACATTCATCCCCCCGACATCACTGGTCTCATCCTTAAGTGGCCGATCTTTCATCCCAGTAAAGTTTAAGTCACATTCATCCCCCCGACATCACTGGTCTCATCCTTAAGTGGCCGATCTTTCATGCCAGTTAAGGTTAAGTCACTTTCATCTCCCCGACATCACTGGTCTCATCCTTAAGTGGCCGATCTTTCATGCCAGTTAAGGTTAAGTCACATTCATCCCCAAGACAGCTCTGGTACCATAACAAGAAAAAATCAAATTTTAAAATTCTAAATTTTGACTTTTTGAGTCTCAGTCTTTTCACGAAATAGCCTTGCCCGAATGACACTACTTTGTATGCATCTTGAAACAAAAATCATCAGGTTATCAATCGCTTTATAAGTGTTTTATTTTTATTTATTTTTTAAGTTCAAATTACCCATTTCTTTTATTGCAAACGTGAACAGATGATATAGTTGGAGATGCCAATGACAGATGCTTTGAAAGAATACATGCCCTCTCTTCGGCCTCCTTAGTTTTATGTGACCAGTTTGAAATAGTAATAAGCTATTCGATTTAAGACAGGTCACGCCAATTAGTTTTGATTAAATAAGATTAATAAACGCTAGCGCAAGAGTAATTCGAACGCAAATATTGAATTAAAATCTAAATTGAATTCACCGCATGGTTTTTCTTGGTTTTTGGACATCTAGATGAAACAGATCTGTACAAGTGCAACTACAGAAAAGGGGGATGGGTAACGGCAAGACGCTTCTCTAACTGCTCGTATGCACTCACACACATACCAAACACAAGCTTAACAACTCCAGACACGACCCCTCAACGCACACTTCGGGTCAGGATACATGTCCGAAATCAGTGTCAGTAGCAGGGCCTTTACCGATGCTGTTCCCACGTCCATCCCGTTTCTCAATGTGACGCCAAGTGAGTGAAAACGCATCGGAGCTGTGTCAAAACCCATCCTTCCACAATCACTCCCCACTCACGCCTTTCCATTGCACGCTCTCTCACTACCTCCACACGCCATCCGTCTACCCAAAACTTAGGTCTTTCTCTAGGCCTACCTTCCTTCACCACCGCTTTCATCACCCTTTTAACATAGTCTCCGCACCTCAGTTCACGCGAATCTTCTCTATCCCCCAACTTCCTCACCATCTTCGTTCTAATTCGCACAATGTCATTAGTGAACCTATTCCTCAGAGTCACTCCGGCCAAGCCTCTCAATATTACACCTCAAAAATATCCATCATTCTCACTTCCGCTCTCGCTCTTCGCTTTTCAGCCTTATAGAGCACAGTTAAAACAACAAGCCCCTCTTACACCACTCTCATTGCATCCATACCCAATGTCCTCAAGCTCATTAAAACAGCATTTTACGCTCTACCTTTACTCTAGATTTCACATGTTGCCAGTTGTCCAGTTTATCCACATGAGAGCCCAGGTACTGTACACACTAAACTTCTCCCAATAACCCTCCATCTAGGCGGATACTGTTTCCGGTCGCATCGGCATGCTTCGAATGTCTCACAAGGTTACTTTTATCTACAATAAATTGCAACTTCCTCCTCTCACACTCTCTACCAAACTCAAATACTAAGCCACAAAACTTCTCTTCCAAATCTGTCCCAAGTGCCGTATCGTAAACAAACAGCAACTGAATCAACTGCTGACTCCGCCCATTTGCTCAGAGCAACTCTAAACATCGACCCAATACACTCATGTTCACCTCCTTGAACACTCCATTCATGCAGAGATTGAAAAGCCAGGGAAACACTATGCAGTCCCGTTTCAGTCCCACTTTCACTGGAAACCAAGCACTTACCTTACTACCTACTTTGATATGTGTTGTGCCGCCAACATAGAATTAAACCGCTCCTAGCAATCCCCCCCTCCCCAGACTCATTTCTAACAAACACAACACCCTCCACAATGCCTCCATGTCGTTCCTATCGTAGTCCCTGTATAAATCCGTGAAGGCACAGAAAACAATCTTACCCTTCTCAACTTATCAAAGTACTTCTCACAGACGTGTCTCACTGCCAAAATCTGATCAAAACTCCCTTTATTACTCTTAAAGCCACACTGTTTCTTGACAATTACACAGCCCGTACTGTCGCTAATCTTCTAGATTAACACACCTCCGAACAACTAACCCAATACACTCAGCAAATTCATTTGTATCTTGTTTGCACCTATACCGCGGAACAAGGAAAGCACTGTGCCATTGAATTCGCCCCAAGGCGTCCCAAAACATAGACAGTGTAGCATCACCATCCATTCGATTATCGCAACCAGTCCAAGACAGGGGCTCCTCGGCTTTCATCACCTCCACCACCTCCTACACCTCTTCCTCAGAAATGCCCGAAACAATTCTCTCAGACATTCTAAACATTCAATAATTGCTCTAAATACTCCGACCATCTCTCTCGCACATCACCACTCTCCAACGACAAGCAGCCGTTCACATACTCCGACTACCTCTCCCGCACATCACCACTCTCCAACAACAAGCGGCCATTTATATATTCCGACCACCTCTCCTGCACATCACCACTCTCCAACGACAAGCAGCCGTTTACATACTCCGACCACCTCTCTCGCACTCACCACTCTCCATCAACAAGCGGCCGTTTCCATATTCCGACCCACTCTCCCGCACATCTCCACTGTCCAACAACAAGCGGCCATTTACATATTCCGACCACCTCTCTCGCACATTACCGGTCTCCAACAACAAGCGGCCGTTCACATACTCCGACCACCTCTCTCGCACATCACCACTCTCCATCAACAAGTGGTTGTTTCCATATTCCGATCACCTCTCCCGCACATCACCACTGTCCAACAACAAGCGGCCGTTTTCATGTTCCGACCACTTCTCCCACACATCACCACTCTCCAACGACAAGCAGCCGTTCACATACTCCGACCACCTCTCCCGCACATCACCACTCTCCAACAACAAGCAGCCGTTTACAAATTACGATCACCTCTCCCGCACATTTCCACTGTCCAACAACAAGCGGCCATTTACATATTCCGTCCACCTCTCCCGCACATCACCGGTCTCCAACAACAAGCGGCCGTTAACATATTCCGGCCACCTCTCCGCACATCACCATTCTCCAACAACAGGCAGACGTTTATATACTGCGACCATCAAAAAACATTATCGACGCCAAACACAAGACTCCGCCCTTACTGCCCAACAGAATGAGTCAACGTCCGACGCCCGAGCAAGTAGCAATCACGGACCCTGCAGTAACGATAGAGGAACAGCCAACAAAATAGATTCACTACTAACAAAATAGTTCATCGAAGTAACAAAGCAGCCTCGACCGCAACCGGAGAGTTTCTCGCAGGATTCAGAGCCAAAATACTCTCAAATGTTACTATGTACACGCTAGAAGTCTCCGAGACAGAATCGACGAATTGGGAATCCTTGCAATTAACGAAAAGATCGACATAATAGCGATCACAGAATCGTGGATGAAATCGAGCACCATAAATTATCCGGGCGAATTTACTCTCCCGGGTCGGGTTTTTCCCTATTTCATTAAGATAGACTAGGCCGTGAGGGTGGAAGAGTATTGTTTCTCGTAAAAAAATACTCTACAAATAAAAGAAGTCTCTATTCCAACCAGCAGACACGACATAGTTTCCATCCAAGTAGTCGGTAAACATAAAAGGGTCAAATCACACTAGTTTATCGTCCTCCCAAGAGCATTGTCGCAGATGATATAGATATTTACAACACCCTCGTCGATGTGGTCAGAACACAAAACAGTATAGTACTTGGAGATTTCAATATTCCCGACATCGATTGGGAAGCAGAAAAATGTAGGACCACTGGCCAACGCCTGATTGATTGTGCTGACGATAAGTTTATGACCCAAATGGTAAAGACACCTACGAGAGGTAGCAATATTCTTGATCTTATATTCAGTGCAATCGCATCTCATGTAACGAACGTCGAAGTGGGCGAACCCCTCAAAAATAGCGCCCACAACTGTATCCGTTTCATGATTGAGCTCGAGTTGAAAACGTCAATTAACTGCAAAAAAGGCCCTAACTTTAGACTAGCTAACTTTGATAACCTAAGAGAGGCAATGACGTCAACAAATATAACCCTCGGACAAGATGTCAATCAATCGCTAAACAATTTTTTGAGTGCACAAAACAATTTTTCAGTTATATAACAAGCAAAAAAAACAAGATCTGTAATTGGCACTCTTGAATATGATATTGGTGGGCAAAAAACTGACGACACCAAAATGAGTGTCCTGTTTAGCCAATTTTTTTGTTCTGTATTTACGTTAGAGAATGCGGATATTCCTAATCCTGAGGATATCGTAGCACAAAGACAAATCGAAGCCCTCAGCACAGTGAACTTTTCCCCTGCCGAAGTTATTAAATGTATAGAAAAATTGTAAGTTACAAAATCTCCCAGTCCAGACCAAGTTCATCCCAGAATACTGAAAAGACTATGAACAAAATTGTCGAACATCTAGCAAACATTTTCACCCAATCTCTCACAAATGGCACCTGCCCCTCCCAATGGAAAGAGGCCAACGTCATCCCAATTTTTAAAGAAGGGGACAAAAAGTGTCACGGAAATTACCGCCCAATTAGTCCCACCTCAGTCATAAGTATCTAATGGAAAGTTTGATCACGAATAAAATTACAGAATTCCGAGAAATAAATCAGTTAATAGGTAACTCTCAGCAAGGCTTTAGACGCAATCGTTCATGTCTTACTAACCTGCTGCTTTTTTTTCATGAATACAATTGAATTTCACGACGCGAAATCTCCGATCGACTTCATTTACCTTGACTTTCAAAAGGCTTTCGACAAAGTTCCTCACAAACGCTTGGTTAGTAAATTTTACAGCATCGGTATTCGAGGCGAACTAAATAACCGTGTAAAATGCTGGTTCACGGACAGACATCAGCGAGTCGTACTTAATGAAGCTTCCTCCAATTGGGGTAAAGTTACAAGCGGCGTGTCCCAAGGATCTGTGTTAGGTCCAGTTCTCTTCATAATATTCATTAACGATCTTGACAGCAACGTACTATCGAACATTAGTAAGTTTGCAGACGATACCAAGCTAGGAGGAAAAATGCAAACCAAACTCGAGTGTGAGCAGATCCAATTAGACTTGAACAAACTTGTTGAATGGTCAGAAAAGTTGCAAATGAAATTCAATGTTGACAAGTGTTAAGTTATGCACATTGGTCACCATTACCCTAAACACGAATATTCAATGTCAGGAAAGAAACTGATACCTGTCACCAAAGAGAGAGATCTAGGTGTCATCATTAGTAACGACCTGAAAAACAGCAAGCAATGTAACGATGCGGCCAAAAAAGGCAATAAAATGTTAGGCATGATATCCCGCACAATCTCGTACAAGTGCAGAAATAGTATTCGCATGTTATACAATGCATATGTTAGACAGCACCTTGAGTATTCCGTCCAATTTTGGTCTATATACCTCAGAAAAGACATTATTAAATTAGAGTAGGTTCATCGTAGAGCTACTAAACTAATTCCTTCGCTGCGCAATAAATCGTTCGAAGAGAGCGCGAACTCAACCTTTATTCGCTAGAGAAACATAGTCAGAGGTGACATGATCAAAGTGTGGAAGATTCTGAAGGGTAAGGAAAACGTCGAGCGAGCAAGCCCTTTCACTTTACATGCGAACGGAATGATCAGGAATAATGGATACAAAATTGTTGGCAATCGTTTCCCACTCGATATCACGCGCAATTTCTTCAAGTATAGGGTTGTCGAAGAATGGAACAGACTCCCCGCGGAAGTTGTGAGCAGCGATACAATCGAAACGTTTAAGTCACGGATCGACAAATTCTACCAAAATTGCCGCTAAATAGATCCCATCTATACCACTTTTACCAGTATATTCGTGAAAAATGGTGTCCGGCATTGACACCCATACGGTTAAATTAGTGCCCGGCATTGGCACTAGCACGGTAAAAAAGGTGGCCGGCACTGGTATCTGCTCGTTGCAAATCGGTGTCCAGCAATGACGCCGGTCAGGATTGGTTTAACGAGGAATGAAACTGTGACAATCTCAGGTCAACATCGTGGGTCGGTGGCTTTCTTTTCAAGGGTGATTTGAGTTGTTCACGGAAATATCATCGTTAAATGCTATTCCCTTCAACAAACTTTTCTTTTCTTGATCTATTAAAACAGAAAATATAATGACACAAGATGCTATCTTAGACGTTCTACTTCAGAACTAATCTTTTTACGATCAAAATGCAACCCAGTTTGGGTCAAAAAATTTGTTGTTGTCTTCTTTCACTTGTAAACACTTGTAAGCCTCTCTCGCACATCACCACTCACCAACAACAAGCAGCTGCTTACATACTCCGACCACCCCTCCCGCACATCCCCATTCTCCCACAACAAGCTGCCATTCCATATTCCGACCACCTCTCCCGGACAACACCACTCTCCAACAACAAGCGGTCATGTACGTATTGTATCACCTCCTCTCTCCCAGTATCCCTCTTTCTCACCATAGGCACCTCTTTCCAGAGCATCTTATTGCTCTCTTTCGCAAAACTACCTACCTCACTAAGCTACAGCGTTCCTCTTGCTCTCCTCAGTCTTTATCTCTTTTATCTTCTCTCCATGGTTGTCAAGGCTACCACCGACGTCGCCTGCAACCACTCCAAAAATACCCTAATCTTCTGCGCCACCGCAATTTTAACTTCATCGTTCCACCGCTCGCACGCATGACACCCGCCCACGCGGCGCACACCAAACACATTTCTCGCACATCTCAAGACCGTATCACTGAGCGTCTCCTATTCTTCCGCAACAAACGGGTTTGTATGGATAAAAAATGTTTTTTCTCTTGATTACATGCAGTGCGCTGGTGATATTGCACGTTCATTGATCCGGATTTCCCCTTTGTGCTTACACAAAGAGAAATACATTATGCAGTCGGAGTTTGGAAGTAAATTATTGCCGGAATCGACAGAGAATTGATATTGTTAATAGAACTGATATCATACAGGGCAATGAAAAAGTCTGATGTCAACAAGCCGTCGCAATTTGAACTTCAGGAAATAAACAAGATCAGTGAAATGTTAATATGCTACGTCAAATTTCTTCATACAGATATTGGAACAACACCCTGCATTTATCCTCACTTCAAGTTAAATGCAGACTTGGTATCGACTAACCAATAATTCGCCACTCGCATCAACCCCGTGGGAAGTGTAAGATATTGTGTGGGGGCATTGCAATGAACCAATGAGAAAACAATTAATAATATCCTCTTATCGGTACGTTCGGAAAAAAAACAGACAAAAGTAGGCATCATGGAACTTGGAGACTCAAAATATCCTCTAAACACCTGAATGACAATGATCGATGATTTTCAATTCAACTACACATTAAGAAGTTGTCATCTGCGACATACATTTTATGTCTAACAAATCAAATTCCCATATTCATCACAAAAAAATACAAGTAATGATAATTTTTTTGTTAATGGACAAATGTTCAGCATGTTAATAATAAGGGAAATGATTTGTAGATGCAAAACAGTCACCTGAGGACGAAAAGGATATAATAAAAATATTCCGGAAGAGGAAGAAAGGAAAGACAGATTCTCTTCAACAAATTCACTTATTGACTGTGATAAAGATAATAGATCACTGGATTGGGGGTGATCAAACAAGGCGAGATAAAAGTTACCTTTGTCAATTGAAAACTCATTACGCGATACGCACGTGCATGGACAATCCTTACAAACAGAAATTGAATCTTAGTGAGATCTGTTTTACTTTTTAATTACAATCAGCTATCGGATATTACCTTCTGCTTCATGGAAACTTTGTTTCAATACACTGAATTCTCACGGAAATATTGGGCACCACTTCATATTGGGTAGGGAGGAGCACGATCGAGTAACTTGGAACATTGAAGTCATTAGAGAGTCATTTTCAGGTCACTTGCAAAAACAGAGAGTCCATTGGGAGTCACTTAATAACATAAAGTCAAATGCGAGTCACTTGGAATGAACTAGAGTCTGGTGTCTTTTGTCAATAGCATTTGCAATTAATGGAGATCAGGAAGAGGAAGAGATATAAGTTTTGTAGAGCTAAATAACAGTGTATTACACTTCAGCACGGGCCCATGCTTGTTCAAAAATTACCTGAGACGAATTTAAAAAATTCATCCCAATCATACTATACAAAATATCGCTAGCTCAATCATTTTCAGTCAAATGCAGCAATCTCGGCAGTAAAATTGGATGTTCTTTAATGCATTCTGACTAACGCATTAAACTCTTAAGAATTCATCCTGTTTTGTTAGCAGCAGTATCTGCAGTTCACATATCTTGCCCGTGCGTTCAAACCCTCATCTTTAACTTGTGTTCCCGAATGTCGTCACCCCCTCCCAATTGTCTTGCTCGAATTGATTGGCAAACTCGTTTATAGCCCGCATCGTCGAGGGCAACAGAGCTGCCATCAGCTGCAATCGTCCTGACAACACTTAGTGCTTGGATGGAGTTCCGCGGCTCCTTACATGCAACGTTCTTGAAAACATGCAACAAAGGGACTCTTTGAGATCCACAGACGGTAAACACTATTCGAAAGAGTGGACGATTGACGTTTACAGCATTGAAAGGTACAATTAGGTACATTACATGTTCGGGGCAGCTGGTTGTCACCGAATAGTATCGTAAGCTTCCTAAAAAAGAGAAAATACGCAATCTTCCGTAAATTAACCATTTTAAAACTTGAAGCACATTAATTTATAATTCTTATTTGATCGATGACTTTTGTGTGAGACTAATTGGGTGGAATAGATTAGATTAAGGCACTTATTTACACCGGGGCTCGTACTTAGCCTATGTAAGCTCCTCGTACGCCGCGACTTATTGGATACTTTCTGCGGTTATTTATTCACAGTCATTGTTAACCTTCAATAGCCGTCTTTCGAACTTATTATACCAACTTTCAGTGACAAGAATGTTAAATTGTACCCATCACGAAACCTCATCACATAATACAGGAGAAGATCGAATAACCATTTCCTTTATTCAGGAACATGATATGTTTTTCGTCCCAGAGAACTTTAATTAAGTACAACCTCAACACTCCATGAACAACTCATTAGGTGTTTTCCAGACTGTTTTTGTCCCTCTCAACCGACAGCGAAGGTCGTCAGGTGTTGTCGTTACGTCGTTCACATTAGATCTGAAGGTCAAGCCATATGACGCACATGCTATGAGTCAGCAATCCGCTCTACTGACAACAATGACAGTAATTAAGAGAATTATGTAGTGTGTGTATATTGATCATATATTCAAACTTTCCATTTCAGAAGTTACCTGTTAGCGGAGAGAACTCGCATTAAAGCTGAAATAATTTCTTCCAGTCGCAAATGTTACAGCAGCTGTAAAACTCCTTCGACATATCGGTTAGCTTCAAGACGACTAATTTGTTTTTGTAGTTTAGAAACGCTGAAATTTCAGTCACTGCTCTCTTATTACTGTCAGCTGCAAGGAGCAGAGCTACAACAGACGGTGAGGCAGCGAGGCGGAGTATTAATTAGAACACTAGTGCGGAAAAGTAATCAGTAACATAATGAATTTTTGTCTCTCCAAATGCAAAACCGCGGGAGTGTAGGGATTTGTAAACCCACTGTTCTATTTTTGTAAGTAAGTATATGTATGTTAATATATTGTGAAATTAAGTACGCACCGGCCGCTCACTAGAGGTAGCTGATCATAATTTTTTTTTTCATTTACCAACCCATGCACATATGTTTCTTACTTAAAAAAATCCGTTTATAATTTTTCAAAAGCATGTTGTGAACTCAAATTTTGCGACCTGAAGTACAAACCTGCCTCACAGACCGGCCGCACCAACCGGCCGCACAGACCGGCCGCACAGACCGGCCGCACAGACCAGCCGCACAGACCGGCCGCACCGACCGGCCGCACAGACCGGCCGCACAGACCGGCCACACAGACCAGCTGCACAGACCGGCCTCACAGACCGGCCGCACAGATCGGCCGCACAGACCAGCCTCACAGACCGGCCGCACAGACCGGCCGCACAGACCGGCCGCACAGACCGGCCGCACAGACCGGCCGCACAGACCGGCCGCACAGACCGGCC
>SDVV010043670.1:0-10230 GCA_016164225.1 Gammarus roeselii
TATATATATGTGTATATATATAACAGGTCGACGCCTTCTTTGTGCTGGGGGTTACATTGGAATCCTATAAAATGACTAAGACAAATAGTCCATTTATCTTTACTGAATTACGGTCAAAGACGTCAAACGTAAATGTTTTTAATTGTCAAACTCTGCAGAACTGAACGATCTGCGGATTGTCGCAGTGTCGATAAGGCGGGTCCAAACATTTCGCTAGAAATTTATGCAAAACACCTAAAGAATGTTTGATGAAATTTGTAAGTGCCAACAAACTCAGCAGTGAGGAGAAGACGAGGAGAAGGGTAGATAAGCTCATTCAAGCGAGTGTCAACCTGCTCGTGTACCTAAATTCTACTCTATTTCAACAAGAAATACATCATTGTATTATTTCAAGTAGAATGGCAAACAAACAGAATTGTTTTCGCTGAGCTTTTTCCATGGATAAGTTGAAAGTTTGATCTACTGCCTAAAAGGTAAGTGTGGTTCATGCCAAACACCACGGATATATCCGTCGGATACATACTCTTTACCAGCTTCAATATTGCAATTACTATTTATTCAAAAGACGGGTTGAAAGATATTGCGTGCAAATAATCGTGCCTCGAGATATTGAGAAAACTAAAAAGTATGAAAAGGGTGATTTTGATGCTTTATCCGTAGAAATAACCCCGCAGTGGTCGAGTATCGATGGCAGTTGTGATTTTGAAATCACCGCCATCTACCTGTTTGATATCACCGCTATCTACCTGATATCACCGCCATCTACCTGTATAGTACCTGTATAGTCGCTATCCACCTATATAGTCGGTAAATATTCAGATTTGAAATAATATAAATTAATAAATATGGTTTTGAAATCAATATTCTACATTTTAAAATTAATTTTCGTCATATAACTGGATCACTAACACCAGCTCGTTAGAGAAAAATGAGTGAGTTTGCATCAACGAACTGTTATTTATTTGCTATAAATGTGTAAAAAAATATTTCTTGTATAACTAAATTTGCTATTAATTAAATTTGTTTCAAAAAAATCTCTGAGTGATATCATTATTGTTGATTAGTATAAATAATGTGTGTGCCTCACAACTCATTTCTTGATGACGTCACGGCTGAAAGGTCGTGACGTCACTACTCACTTGATGACGTCACGGCTGGAAGGTCGGTAAGCCATTACTCACTTGATGCCGTCACGGCTGAAAGGGCGTAACGTCACCACTCACTTGATGACGTCACGGATTGAAGGTCGTGACGTCACTTCATACTTGATGAGGTCACGGCTGAAACGTCATGATGTCACTACTCACCTGATGACGTCAGGGATGAAAGGTCATGACGTCACTACCCACTAGATGACGTCACAGCCGCAAGGTCGTGACGTCACTATTCACTCGGTGACGTCAGGGATGAAAGGTCGTGACCTCACTACTCACTTGATGACGTCGCGGCTGAAAGGTCGTGACGTCACTACTCACATGACGTCACTGAAGGTAATGACGTCACCATTTCACCATCATTGTTAGTCTGGTTATTCTCTTCACTATATCATTCATGCTCAAAAATCAAAGTAATGAGATCAAGCAAAGAAGAACACACATCGGTTTTGTCAAAAACAAACTCGGAAGATTGCCCCTGCATCAGAAACTATGTTCGCAGTAAGGGCTCAGCGCCATCTTGCTGGAAGGTCGACAGCTTTTTTATTAAGTCGGTCATGGCAGTCACAAACATCGGGTTCACTACATCTTTGATTTTTTTTTTTTTGCTGTGACCGTAACGCCTTGGGGACGAAAATACACGGGATTTTCGAACTTCTCGAAACCGCAGTTCAAACCATAACACATAACGGCTTATGCTGCCTTGCCTCCGTTTTGGCATGTGCAGTAATAAAAAATAATATATCTTATGTAATGTGCTGTTCATAATAGTTTTCGTTGACGAGAGACCCACAACAAACCTATTACACGTTTCGACTAAGGCAGATGTGTACAACAAATAGATAACGAGGCCGAGCGAGGCGACGCTCACTGAACTTTCACCCGACGAAGGCTCTACAGAACGGCGCTGCCCAAAAAGGCCTTGACAGTATTTTTTTTCCTTCCTAGTCAACATTGTTCCTAAATCTCGGAGGGTGTTAAGGGTCTCTTATTGTATTGTCATTGAACAAAGTTTAGAACTGCAAATTTTTCGAAGGAAAAATAATTCCTTTTGAATATCCTCAGTGTGACGTCAGGAAGTCAGAAATCGGTACTATATTGTGCATTTGCAATCAAATCAGCAATTGCTTCCCAAACCTTGTTCCCAAAACGTTTATTCACATTGGGCGTAGTTAAGGGACGGTGGTAAATTAAACTCTCTAGAAGGGAAGTCATAATTTTTTTTAGTTATAATGGTCTTTCGGTGAGATAAACCTAGCAGAACATTTTTAATTGCTTTTTAATTGCTAATTCGTATCAGATGGAGATCCTAATTACGGTCTATCTGATGAAATGAGAGACGGTGTTTGACAAAAACCCTATCGGTTAAAGTGTTGGTTTTAAACCCTCATCTTCCATTTAATCTGAGTGAGCTGCGTCATGATATTGCACAAACACTTCTCTGCGACATGTGCATTAACAATCACATAACAGCCACTTCTATGCGACGTCTGCATTAACAATCACATATCAGCCACTTTTATGCGACGTCTGCATTAACAATCACATAACAGCCACTTCTATGCGACGTCTGCATTAACGATCACATAACAGCCACTTCTATGCGACGTCTGCATTAACGATCACATAACAGCCATTTCTATGCGACGTCTGCATTAACGATCACATAACAGCCACTTCTATGTGACGTCTGCATTAACGATCGATAACTGACACTTCTATGCGACGTCTGCATGAACAATCACATAACAGACACTTCTATGCGACGTCTGCATTAATGATCACATAACAGACCCTTTCTATGCGACGTCTGCATTAACAATCACATAACAGCTACTTTTATGCGACGTCTGAATTAACGATCACATAACAGCCACTTTTATGCGACGTCTGCATTAACGATCACATAACAGCCACTTCTATGCGACGTCTGCATTAACGATCACATAACAGCCACTTCTATGCGACGTCTGCATAAACGACCACATAACAGCCACTTTTATGCGACGTCTGCGTTAACGATCACATAACAGCCACTTCTATGCGACGTCTGCATTAACGATCACATAACAGCCACTTCTATGCGACGTCTGCTTTAACGATCACATAACAGGCTTTTTGAACGATGAAATCAGAATGAATTTTAAAATTACATTGTCTTAATTACAAGCACACGCCAAAGCTTGACAATAAAAACCATTATTGGATGTAATTGCAAATTGGGATTCGTTGTTTTGCATTCATTATATACAAATAGTGTTTTCATTTATTCATAATAATTCCGTATTTGTTTTCAGTAACAAGTTCCTTTTTTTTGGCAGGTGGCCTTGTCATCGTCGGCGGTGAAGCAGTAACAAGCAGACGGTGTGAGGCCATAGAGATGGACGAGCCGCCAGCTTATCCAGTGATGTGGCAGGGCAACACCCTCTCGCTGGTGGGCTCCACCGTCTACAGCTGCGGGAGCGGGGTATCATCTAACCGCAACAGCTGTCATTATCTCGGAATCAATGACACCACGTGGAATTCCTTTGATATACCTTGGTCCTTAATTTATCACAGTGCTGCAACTGTTGCAAACAACATCTGGTTCTTTACCAACTCGAAACTGTATATATATTACACTGATAGATCAAATCAAAATGTGGACAGCTACGACACTCCATTTTCTTCTGGTCAATTCACTTCGTGCGCAGTATCGAACGCTTCTCACACCTTCGTCATAGGATACAATTCGGGCATCAACGAAATTTGGGTGAATAAAGATGCCTCAAAGCCGACAGAATGGGAAAAACTTGCCAATTTGCAGGAAAAAAGGATATCATATTCATGCCTGTGGCTTGGTTCCGACATTTTTGTATCGGGAGGAAGAGCTGGAATTGGAAGCCCAAGTAAATGGCTGTTCTACATGGAAAACCGGCTGTGCTCGGAGGACAAACAGAGGCTCCAATGAAGAGCATCGAAGCTTACGATGCACAAACCGATTCCTGGGTCACCCTGAATTACACTTTGCGAGAAGACAGAAGTTACTTTGGTCTGGTACAGTACCGAGCTTAGGCAGCAGAAATACCTCACATCAAAGACGCACTGAACCGACACTATTCCAGTTGCCTGAGAGCAATGCATCAATTCGAGTTGTCTGAATGAATGACTCTTTGCACAGGATGCGTGCGTATAGTAAACTCTTGGAGTGATAAAAAGACTTCTTCGAAACGTGACAAAATCGGAGTTATTACTAATATACAAAAATGCACCTCCGCTATAAATGTCCGCCAAGTTAGTTGATGTTTGCTGCTCATTAACACTTCCACGTTTGTTTGAAAATCCGATACATCGTAAAATAATCGCAACAATGTCAAAGAGAAATTAGGATTTGATGTATGAATAAAAAATTATATTTGAAAATTGCTTATATTGGTCTAGAGTGGCCTCTTTCCACAAGAAACAATGCGACCGGATCGGCGCCCAGGGCAAGGATGGCAACTTGTGCTGCGGTGATGGAAACCGGGGTTATAACGTTGGCGAACGACGGAGCGCAGCTAGAGGTCATTCGGTATTTTGATGGCGTTTGTGTTTTCGGTGCATGTGTGTTTGGGCAGTGCAGGAGATGTTAACAGTCAGTAGGAAGCATCACAAATAGATCATTTGCTGTGAAGGAGTTAGTTGTCTAAAACAGAAATGGTATTACTTTGGTAATACCAGTACCGTCCAGAGGGCGAGGGGAAATAACTCCATAGTCGTTATATTGATATCAGTCTTTCTTGTGGTACGAACCATTTTTGTACCCATTGAATTTTGAAGGACCACTGATATTTCTCTTATTTGATTTTTTGTTATTGTGAAGTAGATACTGCAATTGAGGATCACCTCGGAGCGTGTATGAAACTGCGAGTAAACAGTGGGTAATATGTTGGCACTAAACTCTTCATGACTTAGAGGCGGGCTCCGCAGCTGAATAAAATCCCCTGGCGATAAAGAGGATGAAATCCGTAAGATCCACATGCGTGGTAAAGGGTTAGTTTGTAAAGGCAGATTCGCAAGTAAACGATTTATTGGTAGCACGGTTTCTCAAAGATAAACAATTAAGTACGGTGATAAACTGAAGAAAATCTCCTTGATTTCAATTGCTGGGCAGAGGGGTTTGAGTTCATGAATTCATGAATGGAAAATGCATTGTTGGAAGACCAAATTTATCATGGCCTTTTAGTCTATTGTTATAAACACACCTGCAGGAGATGGTAACAGGTCAACCAAGATTATCGTTAGTATGTATCGAAATTGTAACCTATTCGATATTGTATCCAAAAAAACAATCTTTAAAAAACTCAGATCCGGAAACAATGATAAGGATGTTTGTATCTTTGATGACGTCACATGTTGAAATAATTCCGATAGCTTACAACGTTCAATGCATGCATCAGTGGTTCAATATGTTGGGATAACAACATAGGATATATAAAAACATGGGACCAATCGTTTAACATCATATTTCGTCGAATGTCTGACCTATGGTCACTTGAAAAAAAATTACGTCTCTAGTAGAAGACTTAGAACTCACATACCTTAAGAATACGTTGATTTTTGCGGATTGATGGATGGTCTGATTGATGATGAATAACTTACAAATGAGCAGAGAAATAGAGGACAAAGCATTTCTAATTCAGTTGCCCATCAAATGGCCCTCAAGGTGTGTTGGATACTGTTTTAATAAATTCTGAGTGTGCTTTCATTACTGTTGAAATCAAGCTGCGATTCTCGAATCATCTAGAGCGTTCCACTGTTTCGGTATATATCCTTCCTGGCGGGTCCTATACATGTTTATGGCTCTTAACTAAATCCTACTAATAAGACGTAACGCAGTCCTATCGTCAATTCCCTTGGCAAGGTGTTGTCTGGGTTGGACCTCAACCTACTCTGCCAACCGTCTAACCTATGGTAACCCTAGAACAGGCTTTCAACTAGATAAGTGCCGATAGTGTCAGCGTCGGTTCGGTAGTATCGTCCTTTTCCTAGAGTATCGTTATCGTTATCAGTATCGTCGAGCGAAATGTGAAGGTAAATAACCGATACACAGATACTAGGCAATTATGCACAGACACTAGGCAATTATGCACAGACACTAGGCAATAACCGATACACAGATACTAGGCAATTATGCACAGACACTAGGCAATTATGCACAGACACTAGGCAATTATGCACAGACACTAGGAAATAACCGATACACAGACACTAGGCAATTATGAGAGTGATGTTTTCCAAATCAATGAATAATAGCAGCTACTATACTACCGAAAACGGCATTCTAGAGTCATTTTGGCGGTGCATGCAACCTTGACTCACCGAAAACGGGGGGGGGGGGCGGGAGCGGAGGGTACCGGAACTGGCTTGGTGCCCCGAGTCACCTAACGGATAGCTTATACATGTTAACGGATTATATATTTACATAAGAGTATTAGCATTTCAATGCTTGGGGGGCTTTTGCAACTTCGTTGCTCTCATATTGCATGTTCAATGCTGTCTCCTCTGAACGTTTTTTTGGGGTATTGACAAACATACATTTATTGGATTTTTTATTGATAATAATTTATATGTATTATTTTATATTAAAAAGCCTTACTTGCCGGACACCATCATGATGAATTTTCAACCTCGATATCATTTTTTACGCTGCTCGCTGTTGATCAATTTTACATCTGGCATAGATTCAATTAGTTTATTGTTATTTTTATCCGATAGTTTTAGTCAGTACCCTGCGCTAAGCTTTACTTACTTCTACAGTATCTCCTTCATTCGTTTTTTCTATGCT
Source organism: Gammarus roeselii (assembly GCA_016164225.1). NCBI lineage: Eukaryota > Metazoa > Arthropoda > Malacostraca > Amphipoda > Gammaridae > Gammarus > Gammarus roeselii. Next base: position 6,961 of record SDVV010043670.1, read on the forward strand.
GTGAGATATCCGATGAAGGAAAATAGATACAATATTTACAGGATGACTGAATCATTCCTAGAAAAGAATCACTTAAGACTATATTTGACTCATTCGATGCTTGATTGGTGGGTTCGTAGCGGTGGGAGCTTGGGATATTTTTGTATGTTTTGTTCATTTATCACTATATAGTCTTTTATAGGATTCTGTGGTAGGTATGTCTTATAACTCAATTTGCAGCCTTAGTGTTTGTACCAGCCTGAAGGTAGGATTGCAGGCAAGGTTCTTTGTTTCCCATCTATTTATTTCTTATGTATATATTATCTATAGGAAAACTATGGTTTATTTGTCGGATTATTGGCGAGTATAGGTATGTATTGTGGGATGATGCAGCACCTACGGTCGAGAATCTATCCACCCCATATTGCATTACCCAGTTTTGAAACAGTTATATCAGTGTTCCATTGACGCGGTTTTCCAATAGCGAAAATACCTGAACGATATGGACTTAGTGTAAGTTTAAGTATTATGTTATGTATACTTAGTAATGATCGATTGATTCAAGTTGAATTTGTATTGTTTCGGTATTTCGATCAGTTAACTCATACAGTTTTAGGCATTTTAGAGTATTTTAGGCTAGAAGCATCCATGTAGCAAGCTATTTCAGGCATAATTGCTAGGTTGTTGCATTATTGTGGTATTTTTTATATGTATACATGAAATTCTGTTACGATAAAGCCGTGGTTACTTTAGTTAAAGAGATGTTAATTCAACCCTGTTCTGGACTGAAGTTGAGGCTAATTTCATTAGATTTTGTATGTACTATACCGTATTTACTTTAGGTTTCAGTTGTGTCGCTCGTATGTCGTGGTATCTTATGCACATTTCTTGTTTGTTTGGTTACATGCAAGTTCATTGCAATCTGTTGGTTATTTATGTAATATCAGAATATATTACGTTTGTATCTACATTATAGAACATTATTTCAGGTCTAATTTAGTTACATATTGTTCATTTTTAGTGTTTTATACATTTTCTTTCATCCTGATACAATATTTGACGTAGTTATTATTGATATAGAACAGACGATTTGTTACAAACTTGGTCTTGCTGTTAGGGTATTGCATATCTATTGTACGACCTTTCTTCAATATTTAGGAGAAGTTAGAGAGACCCCTAGGCTATAGCTCATTCTGTTTATGCTTGTTTGTATAAGTAAACCGATTTACTAGGATGGATTCCCATTGTACTACAATTTTTTTTTGTCGGTTACAGCAGAGTAGAGAACCTTGATTAGCTATTTTATATATGTTCCTGATGTTATGTTTTTTTTTCCACGTAAATCATAGGTTTGTACGTTTAAGAGGTGTATGTCTGTACAGCATCTTTGTGGAATTTTCGTCATTGATCCCTAGCAAATATGTTGTTTGACGTTTAGCTGATAATTTACTGGCTGGAGGGGTCCTAGTGTAGAGATGATTTACACTCCTTGGTTGTCATTTTGGAGTTCATCCATGTTCAACATGATGTATCTTTGTTCGAGGCTATTCAAAGACGATGGGTTAACAGATGCGAGGTACGTCTGTGGCATCGTATCATGACTGTGTGTTACCTCTAACTTTGATATATATCAGTGGTAGATTGCTGAGAAGTGACCTAGTTAAGCATTATAGAGTTCATTTTTATGACACAGTAGGATTGGATTTGTACTCCCAGAGACATAGCATCAGTTAGGTCTAGGAATTTATTATAGATTTGAATGGTATGATATTATAAAATAACATTTTTCGCACCAACTTAGCGTAAAATGTCAGTTATTTTCGGTATGGCTGTTAGTTTAGTATACGATCTTAGTCATGAACCAGATCACGTCGGATATTGGAGTCGGGTTCAAGTAATTCATATTTGTTTCCATAATCATACAAATGGGACGACTTCATCTCAAACTAGGTCTACCACAATTTTTCTTCAATATCTCCTGACTTTTGACGACTTGCACAGTTGATCTGACTTTTTTCTTTCCAATAATTTTTTCAAACTCTTCACGATGACATCGTTTCAAATGTCTCCACACGTTACTCGTCGATTTATGTTTATTCAATTTTATTCCTTTCTGGCATAGTTTACGAGCACACATCACCCAATTTCTTTCGAACAATCGAGGACTCAAGCTATAACCCATCCTTCCACAACAGAATCCCAATATTGACTGAATATTTTCTAATCGGACTCGGATTTATATCTCACCATTCTGTCACACATATACAGCATTTCCCGCTAGATAGGTTTATGGGTAGCGTTGCATCCCTTGAAATATATTCTCCTACCGTCTTCAACAACTTCGATGTTACCTCCGACCAACGCAATGTATGCAATTTCATCGCTTAACCTTTGAGTTGTAGGATATTATAAACAATCGATTTCGGATTTAAATACTTCTATTAGTATTATTTACAGTTTTTTGCTGACATCATCAATAACTTCTAACTCGTTTTTTCGATTACAGCATGGCTCGTACAGCCACCCATATCCTGCATCACGATGTTTAAGTTTCCTCTTAAAATCTATCATATAATCCAACATATCTTTGTTGCGAATACCGAAGGCTGTTCCGTGCCCTTGAGTCCACGAATGTAATCCTTCTTCTTCTTGAACTTTAATTATTCGAAGCTTCTCAAATTCAATGTCATTCTGTTTTTCATCAATGAGGAATTCTTTCATACGTTCCAGGTTTTCTTTGCTTCTAAGGAAAAAATAGTTCCCCAACACTTCAGCTTTATTACAAACATGATGATATTCCACTCGAATCATATCAATTTCGAGAGTTGATTTCTTATTTACCTTGAAGTTTGTTACATACGACTAAAAGCCGTCGATGTCAGTTACCCAGAGCCGACTTCCTTTTTCCTTCATCCATATATGAATGTTATCTCCCACTCTTTTGATTCTTGTTGTACCCATTCTGAGATAACTTGTAGTTTCAACATTTGTCAATATTTGTTCGACCCGTCTCATATCATCTTCGGAGATTTCTTCTTCCAAAACACGTAAACTAATTTTTACCACTTGAACATTCATTGTTATTTTTTTGAGGATGATCCGTCCGTCTCCGCTTGTCCTCCACGTAAAACTGACTCCAATCATGTCATACAGCTCGCTATTATAATGCGTTTGCAAATATTTAAGCCTATCATCACTCGCTTCGGTCATCAATTATGTATGTATGTATGTCCGTCTATAGACCTGTATACGTACGTGTATGTGTTTATTCGTGCGTATGTACGTATACTT
>SDVV010043671.1:0-10230 GCA_016164225.1 Gammarus roeselii
CTAACTACATTAACTCCCTACCTTAGAGTTGGTTAGTCTACTACTATCACACTGCGTCACTGTACTAAACTAGTCTTACGGTCTTAGTTTAAATTTATCATTTTGAAGATCGGCATTATCCTTGGCCTGAGCAGGAGCACTTGCACGATTTCCTCACTCTACCGACGTAAACAAGCGACAGACTCCCTCAGATCTTGGGTGGAGTCAACTTTCTGCCAACCACGCCACCTAGCGGTGGCGATGGTAGGTTTATTTGCTTAGATGCTCCGACCAAGGTTTAACGCTTCCACTCGAAAGATTATATCTAGCTACTTTACTATAATAACCTCATCATCTTCAACATATACATTTTCTTTTAATCGATACTTATTTGCATTACTTCATTCTCAATTGTTTTATAAGTCTAGAAGTGTTTCGAAAGAAAGGAGGCTGGGTCCCGCGGTCCGAAAGACCGGTGTTGAAGAGGGGGGGGGGGTGTGTGTCACCCTCCTGCTCAGACCTCAGGAATGCCAAACCACGACACCAGGGTTCCTTCACTATCGAAACACATATACACATGGGTTAACAATAGAATGTCTTAGTTGGCAGGGTATGAGAAATGTTTCCCACACTCTCTGTAACATCCTTGAAATTCGGAGCCGATATGGACACCGGCATGACTTTATTCAGAACAATAATACGCTCGCGCATTGACTATGGAGCAATTGTTTACGGTTCAGCGGTCAAAACCACTCTGAACCTCTCTCCATCATCGTAAATAACGCCCTGCGTATCACGACCGGTGCGTTCCGTTCCACACCCATCGAATCCCTGAACGTGCTTGCTAACGAGCTTCCTCTTCCGCTCCGGAGAGGCAAACTCTCACTACAGTACTATTTCAAGACAAGGAGCTACATCAATAGCCCAGCACTCAGTGACGTCACCAACATTCTTGATAAACGCCTCTTTGCGGCTAAGAAGAACATATTCCCACCCCTTTCTCTACGTGTGGACAACTTACTGACCTCGCTGAACATCAGTCGCAAAGCAATCAAGCCTTCATTCTCCTATCGAATTTTACAAATCAACACACCAACGTGGATGATCAGCCCACTACTGGTCAACCTAGATTTGCAAACGTACTACAAAGCAACAACCCCAACCAACACGTACCGCCTAGAATTCTCACGACTTCTTGATGAACAGTGCTCTGAACACCGCCATATATACACTGACGGCTCCAAAACATTGGACGGAGTGGGAGCTGCCGCCGTAGGCGAAGGAACCTCGCGTTCGGCCACCCTACCCGAAGAGGCCTCTGTATTCATTGCACAGCTGCACGCACTCGAATTGGCCATCTTAATTACAAAAATTGACTGCCTTTCAAATATGTTTAATTTTCAGACAGTCTGAGTGTTCTCACCCAGCTGAAAACTCTGCACTTTGATTGCCCTGCCCCTAGAAAAATTTAACACGACCTATTCAAGATGTCCGAGACGGGCCTAGCGGTCGCGTTCTGCTAGATCCGTGGACACGTGGGAATACGAAGAGACGAGCGCGCAGGTTCCCTTGCTAAACGGGTCTCTACCCAGCAGGAACAATTCATCCTCATACATTACCGAGACTGGTTCCCAGTCATCAACTCACGTACAACCTCACGATGGAACGACTCGTGGCAACAGAGTGGACAAAAAATGCTTGCAGTTAAACCATCCGTGGGAGAGTGGGACGCCAGATTTTCTTATATGGGAGACCAAGTGTTCATTAACCGTCTATGCACGGGACACACGTGGATAACCCACAATCACCTAATGGACGTAGACATGGGACCGGACGCACCACAATGCCCCTGTTGCCATCAAGTGGCAATCAGTGTGAAACACTTACTTATGGATTGTGATGCACTCGCAGCAGCCCGACGAGCCTTCTTGAGCCCCCGTGCAACCTACAACGCCTGCTCACAGAAACAGAACACCGAAAAAAATATCGCTTTCGGAAAGCACACTGGACAATAGGAAGCCGTGTGAAAGTAACGAAGTTTGAATCATCTCTGATCTTGAACTCGCTGTCTTCCCTGCGTATTAATTGTGAATTTTAGCTTAACTTCGTGCACGTAGCTGTGCAGAATCGACGAATCATTGTGCCCTACGAAGGAGCACTCAGTTACTGGACGTTCGAGCTACGGTGGAAAACAGAAGAAACTAGTACTACTTCTTCTCTTAATTGATTGGAGAAGGCTTGTCTAAACTATGGTCCCTGAGTCCTTGGAGGCGTATTTCCGCCAGTAGATTTCTGTCTTTCATGTCCAGTCATTCCGTTGATTCCAACTTTGTCATACTCTTTCGTTTTCACTGGTATACCTTCAAGCTGCTTTGAGAGCCACTCGACTCACTATCATGATTGCTTCTGCTGTCTGACCCAGTTCGTTTGTCAAGAGTTTGCCTCGGTACCTGCACAAATTCTTGCTCTTTGTTTTGCTCGTTTTGGTCCCGTGTTTGGAGTTCCCGTTCGTAGTGTGCCTTGGTTTTCCGGTCCTCTTCCTGTGCTCATCGTGGACTGTCTCCCGTTGTGATATTTATCTACTGCATTTTTGAGAAGGATGTCAAACTGCGTTTCGCCGCGCGTATATTAATCAACTGCATTTTTGAGGAGGATGCCGAACTGCGTTGCGCCGCGCGCATCGTTCTAGACGTAAAAGCTTAATCAAATTATACATAAACTTATTTTCTACATTGAAGATGCAAACCAACTATATCCTAACATTCCAATGAAAGTATACGAAGCTATTCAAAATTCCAAACCAATACAAACCCAAACATATACTTCACCGACAGTCAATTACTATATACATATATCCATACAATAACTTACAATAAATCCATATAATATACCTAAATAATAACACTACAATACACAGCCGGGATGTATCGGAAAAAAGTAATGCCCGAGCGTAGGGTCTGAAAGCAAACATTCCGAGGCATGATCAAACCGATACAACAAACACGTATAATATAGACAACGATATTATATATGCGTACAATAAACAATACAATGGATGAACAAACACCCTTACACTACAGTTCAGGTAAAACTCTGATTAAGAGATGAGATTACATGATAAGACCGCCTATGACATACAAATTGTTCAGAGGCACAACAATTTTTTTGCCAGGGGACCCCATACCCCCAATACAATAAATTAGATATGTGTCTGTTACTTCTCATAATATAACATACATACAATAGATATACGCTAGTCAATTGGGCGGTAAATACTTGGTAAGAAGATAAAAAAAATAAGGCCGACCGTGGGTGAGACATATTTTATTAGGGCGCAACGAATTTTTGGTCAGAAAACCTCCCTTAATCACCCAAAATTGAGCACCGCGAAAATAATTTACTACCAGCCATAAATAATAATACAATAAATGTGCAATGAGTATACAAAACATCCTTAATACAGCAGTTTGACATATAAAATGACGCTCATGGTATGAAAACATGGTAAGACCGACTGCGATAACACAACAGAACCGTCGAGCAACCGAAATAAATTAAATTGGTCGACTCTAATTTTTCCCATCCTTATTCCCTCATATATCCGAGCTGCATAGGTATTTATACTCATTATAGACACAAAAAGTGATTTGAGGGGACGGTATTAAAGAACACTGAGTGCTGTGATGCAGATCAGAATCTTTTTAATGGAAGCCAAGAGAGATTTGGATGAAAGGGAAGTTATTCCGACGGTATTGTATGGGGCAGGGACGCATGAAGTGAAAGGGGATAAAAGAAGAAGGTTGAGTTGAATGTGTTCGAGGGTAAATGTTTGAGGTCTTATCTTAATCAGCGGTATCAGAGGCACCCGACGGCTCCTTTATCGATGATGAGCATTATTTCTCACCTGGAGGTGTCGGCTCATCATATTGATGTAGGATTTATGATGAGTAGATTGATGTAACTGTTCCTAATATGTAAATGTTTCTATGTAAATAAATAAATATATACTTGAACATTTTTGATTGTTCATAGTTATACGGATTGAAAATACGTGAACGTTTAATGCCTGCGCCTTCTATTTGTATCATATACAACGCTGTGTCCTGATGAAAATAATAAAAAATATATACATACGTACAAGGGGAAAAGCGGATGGATTTAATCAAATACTTTAGCTTTTGCTCCACAATAATAAAGAACGTTCATAATTCCTAATTTCTCAAACACTTGTTTGGTCAACATACCTAAATTAGATAACGATCAAGCAACGAAATCCTATTTCAATGGTAACTACATCGATTAATGATACCCTATATACGATATTGTTCGAGCAATACAAACCTTTGAAATAATAGGGGTGCCTGTGATACTAAATCATACGATATAAATGTATCCTATTAAAAGAGAAATAAATCCTACACATACAGACATCCTCCTATGTGCCAGGCTAACATTTCTTGCGAATTAGCCAAATAAAGAAACCATAACATTAATTCATACAATAATACTTACCCCATACAATACCTATATACAGGCCATCAATAACCATAAACAATAACCAAAAATCACCAAGACTGATATGACGACAGGGTCCCCAGGGCCAATATAGCGACATAATTTACCCCAAGGGCCAATATGGTGACATAATTTACCCCAGGGCCAATATGAAGATATAATTCCCCCCCCCCCCCAGGGTCAATATGGCGACATAATTTTCTCCCAGGGCCAATATGGCGACATAGTATATACTGAGAATGCTGCCTGCTCGAGTAGGAAAGCGAGTTCTAAGGTGGGTTGAACATATTGAAAGAATGACGGAATATTAAATAGTGTAAAAAGATATACATTTAGAAGAGAGTGGAAAGAGACGAGATCAGCTCGTCTCTTTCCTCTCTCTTTCCATCAGCTGGATCGTGTGAATTGAAGTGGTATCAACGAGGCGGAGGCAAAGAGCGTGTAAAGGATTACTTGGACTGTCAGTTGTACTTTCCTGCGGCATCTGGAAAGTACAACTGGTGCATTGGTTATCAATATTAAGTTTAGATATGACCCATTTCCTGATTATCGCTTTGCTATTTATGAATTGCTCAGAGCGTAAGTCGATAGGACGCAGTGTGTTCGAGAACGTATTTTTTTATTCATCGTAAGGGATCGCATTAAATCGATTTCAGATGGCGCCATATCTCCAATTACTTGAAATTTTAAAATGCTAATCAAATATTTAGGTTTAAAAAAGAGAGTTTAAATATAATATACAACATCGCAACTTAAAATAATCGGACAAATTTATTTAGAGGATAAAAAATGCTCTAAAAAGTCCCCTTCAAGGGTCACGTTGCAAAATGGGATGGTCGAGTGCACGGGACTTGGTTAAAGCTAAAAAGCTGTCGAGCCCTGTTGGTGAAACCATTGGGTAAGCATGGAAGATGTTTTACTCATATTACTCCGATTTATATTTTCTCATGATTTAAATAGTTGTATTTTAATATCTTGTCGAAAATTTAAGTCGCGTGCAATGAGAATTTATCTTTTCAGGCTTGAAAATATAATAATGGACATCGGCCTACGTTCTGTTTTCCTTCCTTGCTCGTCTTGTTGCTAGCAAAGAAGATGAACACACTTTCTGATTCATTTCGTACTCAATAAAGAACCTTTGGCCAGTAGATATAACACACGGTTGTAGAACGAACTATGTTACCTAAATAAATAGTGAGGAATGATCATGCATTATCGTATGTACCTTTGTATACTTCTTCAACTGTTCGATTATCTGTTGCTATAAAATTATTAAATTATTATTACAGAAATAAAGGCTTGTCTCGGAGGTTAACAACGCTGAAAAAATGTATATTTAAAATGATATGAGATTAGACGAAGTGATTGTCCGTTTAAAACGATTGTAGCACTGCAAATAACAGTGCAACTTGATTATTTCCATATAAGGCGTTTCAATTTTTGAAATTGTGTTAAATCCAATTCAGATAAGCGGGAATAACATGATAACCCATCCGTGTTCTATACCTAATTTTCTGTAAGCACTATGGTGTGAAGTTTTAAGGCTAGACTTATATAAGCCGAGCGAACCGGGTTAGTAGAGATAGTCAATTCCTAAACCAGTTTTAAATCTTTCTTGCAAGCGATCTCTGCCCTCGCTCGCGGCCGAGAGTTTGGGCCTATCTTAATGATTGTAGGAATTGTCTTGCTGTCGGCCACCCTCTTGCTTGGGAGATATAAGCTGTTCATCAAAGTCTAGAAAATAAATGAGATAAGTTGAAATAATAATCGAATCAAAAAAGCACTTAACCAATACATTAACCTACGCTAAATGATCAGTAATTTTTTCCGTTCATTTCTACAAGCTACTGTATTTATTACAGTTCTTTATAAATATTTACGGCTTCTCGCCTCGTACGAGTGCCAAAAAAGTTATTTGGAGGAGACCGAGTTTAGATACTCTACATTGTGAAAACTTGATTTATAGTTCAATAACAATTAGTGTTACTGGTTAACACTGCCAGAGTTTTCTGATCGATATCGGGATGAATTAGTTTCCACATTATTAGACAGTTAAAGTTTAGAAACGAATAATAGCTGTTCTGGAAAAAAAATCCTTACCTTGCTATTATTCCTAACCACAAGGCAAACCTGTAGCCAAATCCTCATTATATCACTTATTTATAATCCCCTTGAATCTACATCAAATAATAAAAATATTAATAAGTAAACATGCATTTTTATAAATCAGATTTATATTTTTATTAATTGAGACACAACTGGCGTTTCCTATGAACGCAAACATTCCACCACAAAACCAGTGTGTTGCGACAACCACACAAATACGGGAGTTATTGACCAACAGCTTGTGTGCAGTTAAAATTGCCAGCCAGACTCTCGGCTCTTTTAAAAGCGTCTGCCTCTGCTCAGTATCGTTGCTGCTCCAGTCACGTTACACTCTCTAAGTCCACTCGTAAACATGCTGATTGATTCCCTCTCCTCCAGTCGCCTTTCTACCCACCACTCCAACGTCTACAGCTGCCAAATCAACACGTCCACTCACCGAAGCTTTGCCCAGCCGTCCTCTGAGGCCAGTCGCCCCTTAACTGGCCACAAGTCTATTTTATTATGTCAATCCAGCCGTGTATCTGAAATCGAATCTCGAGCGCACCCTCCGAGTGAGGCCAGTAAGGGTCGAGGATTAGTGCCATGAAACTAGGAGGGACCGTCGATGTGAGGAAGCCGTTAGACTGAGAGTCGCCATGGTGGAAGCCATCATCTGAAGACTCATGTTTGGAGTCATCATGTTGCGAATTATGGGAGTAGTCATGTTGTGAGTCTTCACGTGCTAGTCAATAGGTTGTGAGACATCAGGTTGAAAGTCATTATGTGGCCAGCTTTGTTAAGAAATGATTGCCTTCAACCTGATGGCTCATGTTTAAAGTCATCATGTCGCCAACTTTCAGGAGGATTGCCATCAGATTGAGAGCCATGGGGTCTGGAGCCATTAAGTTAAGAGACATCAGGTTGACCACCATCAAGTTAAGAGCTGTCATGCTTGGACGATGGATTAGAGGTTGGAGAGTTGATATCGATTATATTGTGAGCTATCAAGTTAAGAGACATTCATTTCAAGCCATTTCCTTCAGAACTATTACGTAAAGAGTCATAAAAATAAGAGCCATTAGGTTCACCGCCATCAGGTCGAATGCTATCAGGCTAAGAACCGTCAGGGTGATAGCCATCAGGGTAAGAACCATCCGGCTGGAAGCGATTAGATTGAGAGCAGTCAAGTTGAGAACCATCAGGTTGAGATTTTTCATGTTGAGAGCCAACAAGTTGTATGACGAAAAGTGTATAGGCTTTAGGCTTAGAGCCATCAGGTTGAGAGTCATCAGATTGAAAGACAAAGGATAAGCGTTATTAAGAAAGGAGCTATCACTCTAAGAGTGATCAGGTTGAGAGCTATCAGGGTGGAGTCATCAGGTTTGCTATCAGTTTGAAAGTTACGGAAAGCCATCAAGGAAGAAGATCAGGCCATATGTAAAAACTTACAAAATTTTACATGAGTCTAATATTGAATTATATCGCAGCAATAATGCTGCGATTTCTAGACACATCATAATACTAGAAGAGATGACTACTGCTGATCTTTGGTGTGACTCTCTGACGGGGCCTGTTTGAAATACAGCTGTGTTGTTCACACATTTATTGGTTGCACTTTTTCGGAGATGAATTGAGATACACTGACTACACGTTCATTTATGGACGATGAATGTAACAAGTTATTGTGGAACTTGTCTCAGGATGGAATTCTTTATCGAGCAGGAGCTCGCAGGAGCTGAATAAAATTTTCGGTTGACAGACAGAATCAAAGTTTCTGTCGACAGACAAAATAAAACCCTTAACGGAATACCTGCATATATAAGGGACAATCTGATATGATGAGGTTAACATTAAATGAACAAAATAATTTGTCGATGGACTGAATAAATTGTTTATGGAAATACCTGCCGCTAAAGGGTTGAAAATGAATCCAGTGATCTGATAATTTTGAAACATTGAAACGTTTACCCTTCGTGACGTCACACAGGTTATTTATTTAAGGTGTACTTTCATCGTAGTTTCCAATAACGTAAATACATTTGCTTTGTTATCTCAAGTCACGTAGCTGAATGTCAGATTTTTTTTCCAGTTAATATATAGATAATAATATGAAAATGCCAAGTTAGAGTTGTGGTGCCATCTGGTATTCGTTGAATGCCAACAACTCAAATAATTAGTAACAAATTATTCGAGCTCACCACCGCGTTCAACCGTTCTGGACGCGGAGCAGTTAAGAAATCTCGAAAAGATTATCAGTTACAAAGTGATCGAAGCTCTATGTATTATAAAACTGTTAATTTGATTATCAATCAACCAGATGTTCCCCTTTGGATGCCTCAATTTTATTGGGAAGCATTTCCAATGACACATGAAACCTTGCCTATGTAAGGGGCCAAAGCATGATCGCGAGAGAGCGACTGAAGCCAGGACGCGCACTTCGTGCGTCTTCTTCTTGATCTTACCGCTTGTGCCGCTCTTGTACGTTACCTCTGCACATATGGTCGCGGCGATCAGCTGACCGCAGAGCGTCGACCAAGTGCAGGTGTGTTAGAGTCGTTGTAGGTCGTTATTGATGTTCACAGTGTTTATTGATGTTTAGAGCATTGAGTGGTCAAGAATTTATTGATGTTAAATCGGGAACCGTGTTAGAGAGTTATTGATTTTTAAAGCGTTAACAGTGTCAGTGATCCTGGTTCGATGTCGATGTTCAGAAACCGAGGAAACCTAGATTGATGAAATTGAAGTCTTCAGATTTTGCGTGTCTGACGAGGTTATGCTTTGTGCAGGAAACCTGCCACGCTGAGAGTCCAGTAGCCCTGCCTACGCTGAGAATCCAGCAGTCCTGACTGCGCTGAAAGTAGTCCTGCCTACGATGAGAGTCCAGTAGTCCTGCCTACGTTGAGTCCAGTAACCCTGCCTAAGCTGCGAATCTTGTAATCCCGCCTACACCTGCCCGTCAGAGCGGAGGAGCCCGTTTGTTTAGCACCCGCCGTTGGGGAAGCTCATCAGCTGTTCTACCACGTCCGAGTCGCGAGTCGATTACTGGCCCCCGCCGGTTGACTCTCCTACAGCAGCACCCAGCGGACACGAGCACCATTTCTTCAGCATTACCCAATTTAGCTAAGTATTATTCCAGGCTCCGTCTTCGTTAATACCACATTATTAGTGATCTTTCTCTTGTTTCTTTTGTTATTTTAAAATTATATTTATTATAAACCGTTGTTATAACACTTCTTTTTATTTGTACGCTTATAATATCTAGCCGAAGTGTGGGTTTCTCACGATGCGAACGGCTGAATTAGGCCTACCCTTCCCCCAATTTGTGCTTCTTCAGCAAACAAGATCCGGGCCCCTCGGACTTGGTCACTCGTGTACGTCGTCGGTTCGGCCCGTCGTATAATGGGAAGTCATTTGTGCCGATCGGTAGAAAGGAGATTCAGCTGTTCTGATGATAGATATAGGGGCAGCAGCAGCTGGCTATGTATTTGTGGTCTGTCGACTTCTTAGCCCTGCATGTATTACCAAAATGAAGGTGGAGTCTAGGATATAATGATGTGCCAATAAGAGATATGGAACCGTGGGGATACGCCCCCTCAGAGGTGGACGAACGGTGGGACTGCTCCCTGATTGGAGGAGTCCATTCTCACGCAG
>SDVV010043672.1:0-10230 GCA_016164225.1 Gammarus roeselii
CTAAATATATCTAAATATATATATATATATATATATATATGTAAAACAAGAGAAATGCTTTAAATAAAATAGTAAGCAAAGGTTGTAGGAAAAAAGAAATAAATAATAAAGTACAAAAGGCAGAAAAACAAGTTAAGTGAAAAAGGAAGGACAAAAAAATATATAAAAAAATGAAAGTAAAGTAAAGCGAAAAAAAAACTATGAGGGAAAATTGTCAAGAGAAGAAGAGATATATATAAGTTGATGGAGTTTCAACAAAACAAGCGAGGTAAAAGGCGTAAACAAGGAGGAAGCATAACCAAGAAAGGGTAGAGAATAAGAGATAGTGAAGAGTGAAGATTAGAAGTGTCCGAAAGGAAAATAGGGTGTTCACCCCCACCCCCCCCACCCCCTTCCGGTTGGATCGTTACCCCGTGCAAACCAGTAGCTTTAGGGGGGGGGGCAATAGAGTCAATGTCCTTCCGGCACCGACGCACATGGATGAATACATCACTTGGAAATGATCGATTGTTCTCACTAATTTACATGCAAGCGGTTGGACCTTTAACGAAATAACACCACAATCCGTTATTGATGACAGCTACGACGGGTAATGACAGCAATAACGGGTAATAGCAGCAATCGAATATTTTACCTTCAGCACTAACACACAAATATTATGTACGTACTGCGAGAAGCAAAACTATTTGAGCACGCTGCGTATTTTTATACACACATCATCATCATAATATACGGCTACCATTGTGTTGGCTTAGATATCCTTTACTGTTCACCTGGAGTAGGGAGAGCGCCTGCCTTAGCGGAACGCCCTCCACGCTGGTCATCTGCAGCACGTTGGTGCCCGTGAGGAGGCGAGCGGTGTCGTGAGGCAAGTAGCGCGCCAACAGGCCGTGCAGCAGCCCTTTTGTGGTGACCACCTTCCAGGCCGCGGTTAGGGAGTGCGCGGACACGCGGCATAGGATTGAGAACAGTTGCAGGACAGACTCGGGTGGGGGAGGGAGTTTCTCCACAATGTACCTGTCACACGAGGATATTATCTAGTTAACCAAAAAGCAATGCAGCGAGCATGATGAATGAATATTCATCCACCTCACTAGGATTCGGCCCCGTCAAGGTCAGAATGCAAGGGTACCCTACCCACCTAGCGGACGCATTATTGCACTAATTCGTGGTGTAATATGATCCTTAGATTAAGGACGCTGAACATTATGGACGACTTCTGAACCTCACCATCAACACTATGGAAACTCATAAGGAGCCTCAGCAACAAAAACACGAACCATATAGACGTAAATGAGCCATTTAATCCTAACACCCTAATGTCACACAATGCCATCAAACCATCAACAAGCAGATATACTCAAACATTATACAAACAGTTGCCATCTACCACACCATCCGGACAATAAGAAGATAATCAGGCAGTTAGATAAACTAAAGATTGATCCAAACATTGACCGTCTCTTTACATCAACCAAGACCATTGTCGTCATCAGCAAGACCAAAAAATTCCTCTGCAACGGCTCTGACCGAATATTATATATTCATTCAATCACCTAGGTCCGCAAGCCTTCAGAACTCACAGTAACAACACCATTCAAACATGCCATCAGGCCAAATATTCCCTACACTAGCGCTGCCTGGTCCTCATAACTTTCTCTCACACACACCAACTCCCAACAAAGACTACAGACGACGGTGTTGCGCATTGCAACGGGCTGTAAACCGACCGCCCCCGTTCCACATCTGCATGGAAGCCAAGGTCCTCCATCTCAAAGATTATTTCGGTGTGAGGAAGACCCAATTTTTTAACAAGATAGTGTAGACCCGGTCCGTCTCTACCACCACCTACTGAACCCACGTCAACTCGACCGAAATACACATAAAAAAATACAGGCAGCTCATATCGGTTCTCTACACCAGCATTTCCCAATCTATTGACATCACATTTATGCATAAACAAATGCACTCACTTCACAGCTCTTGCATTGGCTGTTCTAAGAGCCAACACGGTTCCACACAGTTACCCACAGGAAAGTGGACGTAAGAGTTAGTGTTGCCCAGGGGCAACATGGTTCACCTGTTAAGGCTGAGGTGCGAGCACCACGCGGTGCTTCATTCATACCAACTAATACAGACTGGGGAACGTCCCTTCCGATCTAATGTAATGATACCGGGGCGAGCCCTACACGGTCGAGCACGGCATTGCGTCGTGCCCAGCTATTGCACCCGGCAGGCTCAATAAAAATATCACGTCGGTGCGTGATCTATGGGAGCGCTAGTGAGACAGCATCGGGTTTCTCAATAGTGCAGGTCCGATACAGGGGTCTGCACCGATGGTTACATTCCCTACGTGCCCACGTCGGTTTGTATCAGATCTCTCGGGCTGTGCGTCGGCGGTAGATTCTCACCACATGAGGAGTTGGGGATAAGCAACAACGATCAACATATTTTTGTTGAAAGAAACTAAACTGGAACGTACCACTACTTGCTTACAGGGAGAACGTTTCAACTAGATAGCAAAAAATATACGTCCATTGAAGATTAGATGTCCTTCTGGCACCAAACGTCAAACCAGCAGCCAGTGCAGTATTAAGTCATCGTTCGTCTCCGGGATTGCCTCGACTCACGGCATGCTCAGGTCACTATGGTTTATAGGGAGACGTCACGAAAGTGTCCGACTCAAAGTTAGCAACAAAACGGCGGTCCTCTGGGATGGATGAGTCTATTGGAAGGTAAGCTAAAGTATGATCAATTCACAACAGATCAGATTACAGCTAAGAAGATGGCTTCTCAAAGATAGCTGAAAAGTAGTCCCGCACTGACTTGCCTCTGAGAGAACTCAGTAAGCATTAGGCAATTATAAAAAGGTCCAGGAACTGGCAATATTAGAACGATCCAGGAACCGGCACATTCCGTCCAGATTGGGCACTATGCAACGACATCGGTTATTGTAAGAGAGACTGAACAGTCCATGCAGCATGGGGTGGCGACGCCTCCATTAGGTGTCTGTGTGTAAGTCTATTATGTCCAATTCTCAATCGGCATAGAATTATCTTGGTCCGCCGAAATCGGCTGCCTGAAGAGACCCAGGGTGAAGGTGTGTCAATGATTGTGCGCAACTTATTTTTCATAGAAACATCAGACCATTTCATGTTCCATTTATTTCGCACAGCTCTTTTAATCGCTGGGTAATAGTCTCTCTATTGAAGTAGACGCTGTTCAGCGGAGTCAGGCGACGCTGCAGCTCTTTGCGCCGCTTCGTCTGCTTGCTCATTGCTTACCACCTAACAGTGGCCCGGAACCCAGCACAAACGAACGTCCTTGTCCCTGGAGAACAATCGCACACAAGCCAGCGCAAGATTGCTGGAACAATATATGTCAATTGTTGAAGATCTCCAGAGTTTGAAGCGCGCTAAGCGAATTACTAAAGATTGAGATACTGGCATCTAGAAGAGTATCGGCCGCGAAGAGGGCGTCGTCAATAGCCGTAAATTTAGCAGTGAAGACTAACGCTGATGGCTGGAATCTCCTAGCGACGACGCGCCCTGAGAGTACCTCTGCACAGCCCACAACATTGTCGTCAGTTGATCAATCGGTTAAGATATGCAAATAATCAGCGTGATAAGTCCACGCATGGGCAATAAAAATTTCTCGAAGTTTTTGGGTGCAATATCTGCCTTTCGGCCAGTAAAATAGTGAGAGCAGAACATATTTTCTGGTATACGCCAGATGGGAACAGCATGTCGCGAGAGAGGGTCCACCATGATACGCAGCATCCCAAGCTCAGCAGTGCGCTGCAAGAAGTTCGAGGAGGGAGCCAGATTGGGGTGGAGCTGTGAGATTGTGGTTCATAACGGGGATTTAGGGCCATCGAAAAAATAGCAACAGAATTGGAGGTCGATTTGTTCTCGTCGCAGGGCAAGACAGGGATCACAAGTTTCACAAAGAAGGCTGACAGTAGGGGAGGAGCGGAAACCAGTATATGCACGATGGGCCGATAATGGTTCCAATGATTAAAGAATATTTGATTTCGTATGGTCATAGACCACGCTCCCATAGTTCAGTTTGGAGAGGATGATAACGCGATAGAGGCGTAATGATGTTTTCTGTCAGCACCACAGGTGAAGTGCGATGCAATCCGAAGAATTATAGATCGCAGTAAGCAGTCAATCTTAAGCTGCTGCACATGGTACTTTCAGGTAAGTTTCTGGTTGCATATTAGTCCTAGAATATGAATTTTGTTATCTCGATACTCTCGAAAAAGCTATTTCTCAATAATGAGTAAGAGCCATACGGTTTTGCATTGCGCTTCTGTTTTTTTTTCGAATGAATCCTGAAGAGAAAACATTACAGAAACTTTTTTACGAGAGAATCTTGATAACATCCGTTGAACGTAGTTTTTGACCGATTTCTTCAACTGTCCTCGCTTTTTTTAGGAAAAAAAACTTTTGTCCGCATAGCGGCGCGTGGCGTCTTGCGCCTGTCGGTCTTAATGTCTTCCAGGTAGCGAGTGGCGCGCTCAGCCGTTTGCCGGCTGAACCCCCAACCCTCTCCTTTCATATATAAGCGAGGGTTGGGCTACCCCATCATTCATGAGGGCTAGTGAAGTTGCTTTCCGCGAGGAGACGTTGGTGCATAGTTAAGATAGCATGGGGAGGATTAGGCCTCATATACCTCTTACTCATTACAGAGAAAAACCTATTTATCGAGAATCAAGATAACTAAAGTTATATTCTCTTCCACTCGTAAGAGCCATATGGTTTTGCATAGAAAATACAATCATGTAGTCAAATATGACGTTGTGGCAACAGCAGTGAACTTACTTGCTCGACGCGGCGAAAAACAATATGCGGGCCGTGAGCATGAGCAACCAATGAGTAGTTACGTTATCAATACATATTGCCCTCCAGAGAGGGTGGGTGAACCGTCCGATAGGCAATAAATTCTCAATATACCAGTACCAACAATGTGTACAATAGCTAGCTCCTATGGTAACAGAGTTGTACTGCAAGTATGACAAGGAAATACATATTTCGTAATCTGTACCTGAAGGCTTTGCCTGGAGTGTCACTGCAGGCGATGGTAAGATAATGAAGTACGTATTCAAGCTACGTAGAGGAGATGCTGGCCTCAGCGAATGAGGTGTCCGAAGCGTATGAGGAGAGAAGGACTATCTACCTGGTTCCCAAGGAGACGCAAGGTCGGTTAGGCTTCTATACTCCGAAGAGGTATTTGTGCACGAATACGTGGGATGGCCACCAGAACGCCTTGAATATGTCTTGAAGCGGGATTCAACGCGTCCAAGGGAGAGACGAGCCATACTTGCGGACATCGTGAGCTTTAGTGAAGGTATGCGGTGTGGCCTCATTGATAAGCGAGCAGATGTAGTGCCACACCGATGACGCCCTGAGAGGCTTGCTGGAAGTAGGATGGATGAACAAAAACTCATGTGCGATGGACATTGTGCTATGTAGGCTTTGAGTGTGGTCATAGGGTACAAGCCGTGTGTCCCGCAGACCGGCAGCAGTGAGGCGATAGAGATGAGCGGTGGCGTGTGGGCGAGTGACTGTTTTTTGTACAGAAACTTGTCAGCGGTCAGAATAGGCGCGCATGGAGGATTCGTGGAGAAATGGAGTGCCGTGCGTGACATGGCTGCAATTTCTGAGACCCTGTTACCTGCTGCGAGCGCGACGAGAAACAGAGTCTTCTGAAAGAGAGCCCAAACTGACGTCGTCCGAGTATTGAAGCGAGGAGAGGCGAGCAAGTCGAGCACCGGCTCGAGCTTCCACTGCGACACGAAACGTCGTTGTGGCGGATTCTCGTGAAACTGGGCCCTAGCCCGTTCTTGAAAGATCGTCCCGTGGGTCGTGACGCCAAAGCCACGTAAGAGGGGCAAGTGTAGCGCATTCCTATAGACCAGAACCGTACAAGGGTTGAGCCGCTTCTGCTAGCCGGCGTAGTGCAGGAACGTCAAGAGGGTGGACTGGTTGATGGACTGCACCTGCGTGGCGCGTAGCCACGTTTGGAAACAAGTCTAGACGCTTTGGTATTGGCGTTGTGTGGACTGCCTGTGCGTGTTAACCAGGGTGTCCGTCAGCGAGCTATTGAATTTGATCGTGAGCACAGTCTTAAAAATTGAATGCGAGATAACGCAAGAAGGATCGTGATGTCGAGGGACCTCCCTGCCTTCGATGCGCTGGGACACGTCGAGGGCGAACGGGAGTTCGTTGGAAGATGCACCGACCGCGGGCCACCACAGTGCGATGGGGTGGTCAAGGACCACGAGGACGCCGCTGTAGCGGTACGTCTCGAGTTCGCGAAGCATTTGGGGGATTAGGTTGTATAGAGGGAAGAGGTATATTTCCTTCCACTGATTCCAGTAGCATTGGAGAGAATCCACTAAAGCGGCTCGCGGGTGAGGAAACGAAGCTGCAAATAGTGGGAGCTTGTGGTTCCCCGGATGCGCGAAAAGGTCGATGTGCATTTTCCCGCGCAGGGTAGAGAGGCGGGAGAAGCACTGAGGCGTCAGTGCCCATTCCGTTTCTGCCGGTAGGAGACGTGAGAGGTGATCGGCCCAAGCGTTCTGCGAGCCGGGAAGGTAGGTCGCGAGAAGAGAGAGGTGGTGGCGCTGGAGGATCTGTAGGAGCTGTGCTCCGAACTTCTGCAGCGCCGGGACCTTGCTGGAGCCCAAGTGATTCACCATGGCCACTGCCGCGCGGTTTGCTGGACATCACGCGGACTGTGGTGTGGTGCCAATGAGCTCGTGCGCCCAGCGCGTGTACGATGGCCAGGGATCCCTTCGCCGTAATATGGAGATTGCGTTCCCAGGGAGGCCAGCGGCCGTAATACTGCTGGTCGCTGCAGCATACGGCACCCCACGCTTCGTCTGATGCATCCGTCCACAGGAGGTGCTCCGGGGTAGGCATTACGGACGGGACGGGGGTTATGAAGAAAAGTCCCGTCGCACCAGTGCTGAGCTGCCTGGCGGTAGGGATTGTTCAGACGGCAGAGCATGCGGGAGAGGTGGAGGGAGCGTGCTGCGATCACCACCTCGTTGAAGAAGGGGCGAGCATGGCGTAAGTGACGTGTGAGGAAATTTATTATGCCGCGGAAACTCTGATGCTGTCGGAGCGAGAGGGTTTCGCGGGAAAGTATCTCCGTGGCCATGTCCCTGCATTGATCGATGGGTCGTAAGACTGGGGCGATGGACCCGGCCGCGCCGTTGAATGTTACCCCCAAGAAGTCGATCTGCTGGTTGGGTTCTAGAATAGATTTCTCCATGTGGACGCGGAAGCCTAGTTTGAGGAGAAGGTCGCAGGCCGTCTGGGTGTTGCGCCGGCAGTGAAGTGCTGTCGGTGCCCAGAGTAGCCAGTCGTCGATGTAGAAGGCCGCATCTATCCCTTGCTGGTGGAGTAAACGAAGGGGAAGCTTTGCGACCGTTGTAAAGATTTTTGATCCCAGGTTGAGACCGAATGGGAGGGCCGTATGCGTTGCGGGTGGGACATGCGGGACGTAGATACCGGGATGTATCGGTTGAGGTCGGAGGGGTCGATCACCAGGCAATCTCCTCCCGAGGCCTTGGGAACCGCAAAGATGCGAGATACAAAAACCGGCTGTCTAGGAACCGCCTTGACAATGCCTTTGCGCAGAAATTCTGATACGAGAGTTCTAGAACGTCCTCGCGTTGTCGGTGAGAGACTGTGTGATCGAGTGGGGGGGGGGAGTCGTGGCGTCAATTTTCAGAAGAGGCCTATGGCGATAATACGTTTGACCAAGGGCGTGACCTTGGTCCAGTGCGCGAGGCTGTTCCTGAGGGTTGCCGGCAGAAGGTCAGAGTTTGCGGGAGGTGGGGGCGGTCCCGTTGTCTGTGGTTAGCTGTGGGCTGCGAGCGGGAAGGGGAGAGTCGTTTGTGTGTCTAGGTTCCACGACCACCTCCGCGACTATCCCTCTTTGGAACGTATTGGGTGGGTCCCCGGGCCCCAGGGCAGGCGGGGGGGGTCTAGATCTTGTCTGAGGGGCACCGGAGACCACCCGCCTCCCTTGGGGTTGCCTAGCGTCCTGCTGGAACGTAGGACGCGCCATGGGCGGTGCGGGTCGGCCACGAAAGGAGCTTCGTGCCATTCCGCCTTGGCTTTAGAGGGGATGCTGTGCGACAGCATCTCGGTGTTGTGGGGGTTTCCGTGGAGCAGGAGCAACAAAACCTGAAGTAGAGGGGCCCAGAAAGAAGAGAACCTCTGTCCTGCTACGTAAAGTGTCCAGCGCTTGGCTAGCCTGTAAGATTACCCCGTCGGTGAATAGTTGAGGTACAAATACCGACCCTGCTAGAAGGGTGGTCCGGGCGGATTCCAGAGCGAGCCTGTCCAGCGTCTGAAGCCAAATCTGGTATCTCCACTGAGCTGCAACGAGAAGGGATCCCAACAATAGTTTGTGAACGGAGCCTGTGGATCCCCGTCAGTGATGCACCGTAGCCGCGCAGGTTTTGAGCCACCTGCGTGCGGAGTTGGAAGTCCTTGGTACGTGCTTCTATGGCATGTGATGGACCGGGAAAGCGATCTTATCCTTGGTGGCGTCGAAATGAGCCTTTGGGGAGAGGATCGGAGCATTTGCAAACTCTATCAGGGACTTGACAAAGAGCCAATGTGCTGAAAGAGCAAAGTGCGTTCTTGACCAAGCGTCGAGGTCCTTCGGTGCCGGCCCGTTGGGCAGAGTGGTATTGATTTGCTCGAGGAGTTAGGGTAGTGCATTTATGATACGTTCCAGAACGAACAAACCGTCCTCTCTGATGGTCACCCCCCGATGGGAGGGTTGCTCGACCGCAAAGACACTCTTGAGAAGCTGTAGAGGGAGCTTCTTCAAACCTGCTGGCGGCAGAAAATGGGTGGACCTGCGGACGAGTATCTGAACCGCGTTGCTGGTTAAGTCCACTGGGGAGAAAATGAAGTTAGGGCCTCTCTCATGAACCTTGATCTGATCGTTAGGGGGCTCTGTGGTGTAGACCTCATAGTCACAGCTCACCAATCTCTCTGTGTACGTCGCGCTGAGGGGAGGTGCATACCAACTCTCCTACGGGAGAAGGGGAGAGGCGAGGGGCGGTGTTTCGTTTGCTGCCGTGCTCTCCTTTGCCTTCCGTTTGTTCCTAGTCTCCTAGTAGCGAGTTGGATTACGTTGCGTGCCCGGAAGTGTAAGATGGCGAAAGTCTGGGTGCAAAAACGACCTTGTGTCCGATGTGACGTTGCCAGTGTATCTCCGTCTCATGGACCGATTTATTTTCAGGAAAGCCTCGTAGGCTGCACTGCCTGGGGCCGCTTTCATGGCCGATAGGCAGATGACGCACCCTGCTGGCCTATACAGGTGTCCCGCAAAGCAGCTGGAGTGTTTCAGGGAGGTGGTATGAAGGTCGATTTTGGGCAGAGGAGAGGTACATTGGGAGCAGGTGGACCGGGAAGCCGATAGGTCTAGCTGTCGGGTGGCTCGACGCGGGGAGCGTTCCCGGTATGTTCTGAAATCAGCGAGAGAGAAGTATAAGTCGGAGGTAAAGACTTATACGAGAGTATGGGTATAACACAATATTTTACAGAAAGAGTGTTTGATCCGACCAAAATTTGTGTGATTGTGTTGACAAAATTTATGTGTCAACAAATTTGGTGTTGACCAATTCGGTGAGTTAACAATTAAGTGTCGACAAATTTCTGTGACAACAAATTTCTGTCGACAAATTTCTGCCTCAACAAATTTTTCCTCAATAAATTTCTGTTTCAACAAATTTCTGTCTCGACAACTTTTTGTCTCGACAACTTTTTGTCTCACCAAATTTCTGTCTCAACAAATTTCTGTCTTGACAAATTTCTGTCTTGACAAATTTCTGTCTTGACAAATTTCTGTCTTGACAAATTTCTGTCTCGACAAATTTCTGTCTCGACAAATTTGGTGTCAATGAATTTGATGTGTCAACGAATTTGGTGTGTCAACAAATTTGGTGTGTTGACAAATTGGTGTGTCAACAAATTGGTGTGCTGACAAATTGGTGTGCTGACAAATTGGTTTGGTTTGATTTGATTTGGGCCTCATTTCCACCAGAGCCTCAACGTGAGTCATAATAGGCTCCCCCGTAGGGCGCGACCGTCGTTGAATTAGGTAAGTCCGCACGGCCTCGCGTGCGAAAATATTAGTTCTGTCAAGATGAAGTCAGTACATATTTTAATTGTTGCATATTCGCGAACTAGCGCG
>SDVV010043673.1:0-10229 GCA_016164225.1 Gammarus roeselii
ACTCTTCCCAAGTGGCAATCACCTATAACGAATCAACACGCGATACTCTTCATAAGTGGTTTTCATATATAACGAATCAATAAGCGATACTCTTCCCAAGTGGCAATCACCTATAACGAATTAAAGGACGATACTCTTCCCAAGTGGCAATCACCTATAACGAATCAACAAGCGATACTCTTCCCAAGTGGTTTTCATATATAACGAATCAATAAGCGATACTCTTCCCAAGTGGCAATCACCTAAAACGAATTAACGGACGATACTCTTCCCAAGTGGCAATCACCTATAACGAATCAACAAGCGATACTCTTCCCAAGTGGTTTTCATATATAACGAATCAATAAGCGATACTCTTCCCAAGTGGCAATCACCTATAACGAATTAAGAAACGATACTCTTCCCAAGTGCCAATCACCTATAACGAATCAACAAGCGACAGTCTTCCCAAGTGGTTTTCATATATAACGAATCAACAGACGATACTAGTAGTGTATAAGTCGCCCAGTATGCCCTGGGAACCCTGTTGCCCAGTAAGCCCTGGGAACCCTGTCGCCCAGTATGCCCTGCGAACCCTGTCGCCCAGTAAGCCCTGAGAACCTTGTCGCCCAGTTTGCCCTGGGAACCCTGTCGCCCAGTAAGCTCTGGAACCCTGTCGCCCAGTAAGCCGTAAGAACCCTGTTGCCCAGTAAGCCCTGGGAACATTGTCGCCCAGCATGCCCTGTGAACCCTGTCGCCCACTGAGCCCTGGGAACCCTGTCGCCCAGTACGCCCTGGGAACCCTGTTGCCCAGTACGCCCTGGGAACCCAGTCGCCCTGTATGCCCTGGGAACCCTGTCGCACAGTATGCCGTGGTAACCCTGTCGCCCAGTAGGCACTGGGAACCCTGTCGCCCTGTAAGCCCTGGGAACCCTGTCGCCCAGTATGCCCTGGAGATCGGGGGTGCCAATATGCTTTGGAGATATGGGTTACGAAAAACGCCCTCACCGAAAACGCCCTGGTGAATATTGTTTGGTTGTGATTACTGATTATTGATGGTTTGTAAATCGGTAGTGTAAAGTGTAGGTAGTATTGTATGAATTAAGGTTATAGCTTCTTTAATTGGCATATCCTGACGAAATGTTAGCCTGGTACATATTAGCTTGACTGTACATGCAGGATTGAATTCGTTTTAATAGTATATCGTATTATTTGTTTGCGCTTATAGCGTTGTGATGCCATTTCATTTGGGTATTTATTGCAAGTCTTTGCTTAAGCAATGAGTTGTTTTTATTTAGTGACACTTATAGCATTGTGATAGGATTTGTGAATTGGTATTGTAATGGGTAAGTATAATTGTATGATTTTTAGTTTATTTAATTGGCATTTCCGCATGAGGTGTTGGCCTGGTACATAGTAGATAGGCTGTATGTGTATGATTTAATTATCTTTTAATATGATAATTTTATATCGTGGTATTTAGTATCGCAGGCAACCCTGTTATTTCAATTGGTTTTGCATTACTGGATCATTATTTTATTTATGGTATAATTAAACGATGTAGTTACCGTTGTTACATGATGTCGTTGCTCGATCGTTATATAATTTAGGTATGTTAACCAAAATACGTATAAGTGAAATTCGGAATTAGGTTCGTGGTTTATTATTAAACAGCAGAAGCTATAGTGCTTGATAAAATTCATCCACTTTTTCCCATTGAATGTAGATATTTTCAAAGTTTCATCAAGAATCAAATACTAGGCGCAGATACACTCACGTATTTTCAATCTGCATGTCTGTGGACAATGAAACAAGTTTTAGATTATATTTGTGTATTTATTTATTACATATTAGGATCATTTACATCAATTTGTTTGCATCATTTTAGGAGCGGTTACAGGGGTATACGTTTTTCGTATTTTCAATCCGTATGACTCTGGACAATGAAACATGCTCAAGTTTATTATTTATTCATTTATTAAATGGTTACATAAAACATTTACATATAAGCCGCAGTCATTTGGAAATGTTACCACTGATCGCTATCGTAGCGGTAGATCTCTATCCGTCAATGTCATACAGAGACCTTATCTCGAGTCGCACTCCTCTTGCGACCCTGCCTAATAGCCAGATTGCATCTGTACATGTCAGTTTACGTTACCTTTAATCACTTGCTGCGTTGCTGGTAAGAATATCGTTGTAACACAATTGGACATGCAGTAGGGGACCCCCTCGGCAAAAAGTTGGATACGCTTTGGAAAATTGGGTGAGATAAGCTTGCTCATATGAAATGATATTCGTCCACGGTGTTAGGGTTTATTAAATTGGCACATCCGCAATTATAGTTGCATGTTTATGACATCAAATATTTTCAGGGGTTTTCTTACTGGCGTCGACATTCCAATTCACTATATTCCTGCAGATATCCGAAATATACATTATTCTCCTAGCACTCAAACGTTTGAAACATGATACTCTCTTTTCATGTTTAATTTCCAACCATTTTGAAACAAAGTCAGGTATACATTCTATTGTATTGTACAATTTCTCATTTCATTTACTTGATACCGTTTCATTACCTCATTTGATAATTCGGGTTCCTTCAACTTTAGCAGGTTTTTCTTCACATGACATTTCCTCGGTATCACTGTCACTGGTATCCATTCCATTTGAAGTATCCCATTTCGTTTAAGATTAGGGTGTACTCGTCCTATTCTACCCAATCTGCATACGTTCTACGTTTGGATGTTAGTGTGGCACCGCACTCTCTTTACTGATCGCAACCTGTTGAGCACTCTCTATCTCATTATTTTGGAAATCCAGGTCCGGTTTTTTAGGTTCTATCAATACGCACTTTCCGTCCTTGGAGCTTGTATTTCCTAGTTCATTTTTTAGATTATCATATTCAAGATAATTATGTCCTATGAGATGATGCCAAAACCCGAACGTGGAGCTTGATTTGAATAGTTTTATCTCCACACTGCAAATAACACACACCCCTGCATTATCCTTTCTGTTAAAATATTTCTATATCAAACTTGGCGACATCCTTCTACACCGAAAGCAGACCGTTAACTGAATGAATACACATTTGAGTCCAATTTTATATATACTTTTACATGCATATATACAGGGTCGTTAACGTCACTGTGTCGGCACATGTGTCGACACAATGCATATATATGGGGTCGTTAGCGTCACTGTGTCGGGACATGTGTCGACACAATGCATATATACAGAGTCGTTAGCGTCACTGTGTCGGCAAATGTGTCGGCAAATGTGTCGGCACAATGCATATATACAGAGTCATTAGCGTCATTGTGTCGGCACATGTGTCGGCACATGTGTCGGCACAATGCATATATACAGGATCGTTAGCGTCACTGTGTTGACACATGTGTCGGCACCATGTAGGCATTTACACAAATTTGTGTAAAATGGGTTACAATACACTGCCAAATGCATTAATACGTAGGCAGCCTAGCCTAACCATCTTAACCAATAATTATGTATTATCATTCAAGTTTGATGGTTGTATTATATTTAGTAATTATTTTTATGCGATATGCATATCAAATCCCTCCACATGGCTCTATTTTGCGTAGCTTTTTTCTTAATACTACACACAATGTAGGCACATACACACATTTGTATGCATATACAGGGGCGGTTAACATTTTAGCATTTTTACCTCCGGTCTGTGATTTTTCCATTAGAACAACATCCTAACTTGTGTTACATGATAAGTGATGTGGATCAGCTTCACGGCATGTTAGGTTAAAAGAACTAATCATCCTAACCTAACCTATCCTATTGTATCAATGAATTATTCATTATCGATCGACTTTTTATGCTTGCATATGATTTTTCAGTGTTATAGGATTGATGCATAACAAATATCTCCACTTGACTCTACATTTTGATCTATCCTTTGCAGTTTTGATACACTCTTCCATTTTTGATCTAGCAAATTTCATTCTTTTAATAGGTAATTACATTGTTGTTTGATTGATTTAGCTATTTTTCATATCATTACTGATTTTAGATTAGACACAATTCTACGTCACTTCTACATGTTATTCACACCCATCAGAAAACCTAACCTAACGTGACCTTATGTATGGTTTTCAGTCATTGTTATATACATATAAACCCCTCCACACGACTCTAAATATCACTTTAGCATATATGTTATTTATTTCGTTCGCACTCTCGACCCGTATTGATAAGCACAGAGGCCCCATTTTCAAACTTAATCGGTTTGAATGTTACAAGTAATTCCTATTTGTTTCCAACTTCATACAAACGAACTCTTCGTCTCATACTAGGTCTACCACATTTACTTCAATATCTCCTGACACAACATCCTTTGACGCCTTGCACGTCTGATTTGCCTTTTCTTTCCAATAATTATCATATTCTTGACGATGACCGTTTCAAGTGTCGCCACACATAACTCGTGGATTTATGTTTATTCGATTTTATTTCTTTTTAGCAAAGATTACAGACCCCCATCACCCCATTACTTTCAAACAAACGATGTCTCAAGCTACACCCCATCCTTCCTCAATAGAATCACAAACTTGACTTAGCAAGATCTGATCGGACTCTGATTTATGTCCTACCAATCTGTAACACATCTAGATCATATACCCCGAGATAGGCTTATGGGTATCGTTTCACGCCTTGAAACATATTCTTCTACCGAGGTTGACAATTCGATGTTACCTCCAACTGACACGATGTTCGCAATTCATTGCTTAACCTTTGAATTGTATGATAATATAAACATTTGATTAAGGATTAACATGACTTATTACTGTTTTATTAGTAATAATTACAGATCTTGCTAGTTACATCAATACTTTCTACCTCATTTTTTTGATTTGTAACAGCATGGTTCATACATCCAACCATACCCACCTTCACTATGTTTCATTTTCCTCTCAAAATCCTTCATATACTCCAGCATATCTTTGATACGAATACCGAAGGCTGTTCCATCCCCGTGAGTCCATACTTGTAATTCTTCTTCTAGGTGATCTTTAATTATTCGAATCTTCTGCAATTCAATGTAAGTCCGATCTTTATCCGAAAGAAATTGCTGCATACGCTCCAGATTTTTTTATGTTCGTAGGTAAAATTAAGTTTCCACCACCTCAGCTTTATTAAACTTGTGTGTGAAGGTTTCCTGCTTGGATCATATCAATTTCAAGATTTACTTTCTTATTTTCTTTGAACTCTGTTACATACGACTAAAATGTATCAAAATCAGTTACCCAAATCCTGCTTCTTTATTCTTCATCCATTTATGAAAAATACTTCCCACGCTTATGATTCTTGTTCTACGAATTTGTAGATAGTTGATATCTCCATCAGTAGTCAATATATCATTCGAACCAAGTCAAATCATATTCGGAGATTTTTTCATCCAACACTCGTAAACAAATTTTTGAGACGTGAACATTCATTTTATTTATTCTAAGACGAAACGTCCGTCTCCGTTTGTTCTCCACGTAACACTGACTCTATTCTCGGCATGCAGCTAGCAACTATGATACGATTACATGCATTTTTTGCCAAATATTAGGCCTATCAGTGACAGTGATACCGAAAAGATGTCATGTGAAGAAAACCCTGCTAAAGTTGAAGGAAACCGAATTATCAAATGGTGTAATGAAACGGTATCAGGTATAAGAAGTGTAAAATTGTACAATAAAATAAAATGTGTATATGACTCTGTTTCATAATTGTTGGAAATGAAACATGAAAAGAGATAATCATGTCTCAAACGTTTGAGTGCTAGGAGAATTATGTATATTTCGGATATGTGCGGGAATATAGTGAATGGGAATGTCGGCGCCAGTAAGAAAAAAACTGAAAATAATCGATGTCAAAAACATGCACTTAGAATAAAAAAATTAGCGTCGAGAAAAAGCTCGCCGAAGACTATAAATAAAGTTTTGGGTACAAGGTTAGATTAGGAAGTGTTGCATACACTACTCCCAGAGGTATCGGTCTATATAAAATGTGTACTAAGGGCAGCAGTCTAGAACCCAACAGATCAGAGAAAAAAAACACAAAGATGATAAATCCTACACCAATATGATGTGCCGACACTGCCAGGTGAGAAATAATGCTTATCATCGATAGAGAAGCCGCCGAATGCCTCTGATACCGCCAATCAAGATAAGACCAGAGAGGGAAGTCGAAGTCATTTCTTATCTTTCGTACAGTTGCTCGCGTCGATTTTCGGAGTGAATAGTTATGTTGTCGTATAAATGATGAGCCGATGTAATTCCCTAATAAATATGTGTTATAAATCTAATTTCAATAAAATATATCATACAAATCTTTGTTTGCAATATCTTAAATTTAACTCGAATGCCCAGCAATGAAATTTGCAGTTATGCAACATGACTTTCAATGATTTGCAATACAACGCCTCCTGCCTTGCATTACAAGTTCGATAGATATTATGCAATTGAAATTGCACTCAGTTACCTAAGGTATCATAGATATATGTCTTATCAGCTCCAAACAGAAGCTAGAGCAAAAGTCTACACCTTCTTTTCTGAGACACTGAAACCCAAATACGGTGACAACGTCCCGCTCATCTACTAAGACACCGACTCGTTGCTGCTCCACTTCAAAGGTGTGGCTGACATTGAGGCGGAAATGCGTGAAGCTCCTCTGGCTGAATACATGGACTTCTCCAACTACCCCAAAAAATCATACCTTGTACAATGACACAAAGTAAGAACAGCTGGGAGTACTGAAAAGCGGAACAGCCAACGACTACTAGAGTAAAATCATTTGCTTGCAAAAAGTATTACAGTATGTTGCTTGAGTCCGACGCCACAAATCAGGTGCAACATTTGCGCGCAAGCGTACCAGCTTCAAACTGTACGCAATATTAAAAATCACCGCAGTAAGATTGAAACTGTGCGCTACTATGTAGATGAGTGCACAACTCTTGCCTATGGGCATCCAGACATTCCCCAAAAATTCATTGTAGTTGAACCTACCGTCACTAAAAAGAGGAAGCAATGTGTCTCGGGTGATCATGATGCCGATGTATAAATGGATTTAACATGGAAGAGACGTAAGCAGGAAGAGGCCGTCTTTGGCGTGTGTAGTCGAGTGAATGACGAAAGTATGTCCACGTCTTCAGGTTATATGTAAATGTTCCTGTGTAAATAAATAAATATATACTTGAACTTGTTCCATTGTCAAGAGTCATACGAATTGAAAATACGTGAACGTATACCTCTGCAACCGCTCCTAAAATGATGAACTTAGATTGATGTAAATGTTCCTTATATGTAAATGTTCCTAATATGTAACTACGTATTATAAAAAAATAATAATAATTACGGTGACTGCGGCACTAAATAAAACGCCATGTACAGCTAAATCAATCATATACTACAAAACCCTATACTGTCAAAAAATAATAAAATCCTATACACACTGCCAAATTGAAATGTATCCAGCAAACATTTCTTGCGGATATGCCATTTCAATAAACCATAACACCATAGACGAACATTTATTTTACGAGCAAGCTTATCTTACCAAATTTTCCAAAGCGTACCCAACTTTTTGCCATGGGGGTCCCTTACTGTATGTCCAAATTTGTTATAACGATATTCCTATCAGCAACGCGGCAAGTGATTAAAGGTACCGTAAACTGACATGTACAGATGCAATCCGACTATTAGGCAGGGTCACGAGAGGAATGCTACTCGAGATAAGGTCTCTGTATGACATTGGCGGATAGAGATCTGCCGCTATGATAGCTATCAGTGGTAACATTTCCAAATGGCTGCTGCTTATATGTAAATGTTCCTATGTAACCATGTTATAAATAAATAAATTATGAACTTGAACATTTTTCATTGTCTAGAGTCATACAGATTGAAAATACGTGAAACGTATACCCCTGCAACCGTTCCTAAAATTATGAAAATAGATTGATGTAAATGATCCTAATATGTAATAAATAAAGGAATATAATCTAAAACATGTTTCATTGCCCACAGGCATACGGAAAAAAATACGCGAACGTATCTGCGCCTGCTATTTAATTCTTAACGCTGTGTCCTGATGAAACTCTGAAAATATATACACACAAGGGAAAAAACGGATGGATTTAATCAAATATTGTAGCTTTTGCTCTATAATAATAAATCACGTACATAATTACGTACACGTACACTAATACGTATTATGGTTAACATACCTAAATTAAATAACGTTCGAGCAACGACATCCTGTTACAACGGTAACTACATCGTTTAATAATACCCTAAAAAAATAATGATCTAGTTATACAAAACCAATTGAAATAACAGGGTTGTCTGCGATACTAAATACCACGATATAAAATTATCTTATTAAAAGATTATTAAATCGTACACACAGCCTACCTACTATGTACCAGGCCAACACCTCATGCGGATATGTCAATTAAATAAGCTATAAATCATACAATTATATTTACCCATTACAATACCTATTCACAAATCCTATCACAATGCTATATGTATCACTAAGACTTGCAATAAATACCCAAATGAAATGGCATCACAAATCCATAAGCGCAACCAAATAGTACGATATGCCATAGAAACGAATTCAATCCTACATATACAGCCAAGCTTATATGTACCATGCTAACATTTCGTCAGGATATGCCAATTGAAGAAGCTATAACATTAACTCATACAATAATACCTACACTTTACACTACCTATTTACAAACCATTAATAATCGGTAATCATAACCAAACAATATTTACCAGGGCGTTTTCGGTGACGGAGTTTTTCGTACCCCATATCAGTAGCTACTATACCACCGAAAACGGCATTCTAGAGTCATTTTGGTGGGCGGGGTTGGGCGCGGTGCATGCAACCTTGACTCACCGAGCGTACGGGGGTTCGCGCAAAAACGGGGGGGCGGGAGCGGAGGGTACCGGAACTGGTTTGGTGCCCCGAGTCACATAACGGATAGCTTATACATGTTAACGGGCTATATATATAGATATGGGTATTAGCATTTCAATGCTTGGGAGGGATATTGCAACTTCGTTGCTTTCATATTGCATGTTCAATGCTGTCTCCTTTGAATGTTTTTTTGAGGTATTGATAAACATACATTTATAGGATTTTTATTGACAATAATTTATATTTATTATTTATATTAAAAAGCCTCACTTTCCGGACACCTTCATGATGAATTTTCAACCTCGATTTCATTTTCTACGTTGCTCGCTGTTGATCAATTTTACATCTGGCATAGATTCAATAAGTTTATTGCTATTTTTATCCGATTGTTTGAATCAGTACCCTGCGCTAAGCTTTACTTACTTCTACAGTATCTCCTTAATCGTTTTTTCTATGCTGTGAGATATCCGATGAAGGAAAATAGATACAATATTTACAGGATGACTGAATCATTCCTAAAGAAGAATCACTTATGAGTATATTTGACTCATTCGATGCTTGATTGGTGGGTGCGTAGCGGTGGGGGCTTGGGATACTTTTGTATGTTTTGTTCATTTATCACTATATATTCTGCTATAGGATTAGTGTGGTAGGTATGTCTTATAACTTAATTTGCAGCCTTAGTGTGCGAACGGCCCTGTTTGTACCAGCCTGAAGGTAGGATTGCAGGGAAGGTTCTGTGTTTTCCATCTATTTATTTCATATTTATATATTATCTATAGGAATAGTATGGTTTATTTGTCTGATTATTGTCGAGTTTAGGTATGTATTGTGGGATGATGCAGCACCTACGGTCGAGAATCTATCTACCCCATATTGCATTACCCAGTTTTGAAACAGTTATATCAGTGTTCCATTGACGCGGTTTTCCAATAGCGAAAATACCTGAACGATATGGATTTAGTGTAACTTAAAATATTATGTTATGTATACCTAGTAATGATCGATTGATTTAAGTTGAATTTGTATTGTTTCGGAATTTCGATCAGTTAACTCATACAGTCTTAGGAATTTTAGGGTATTTTAGGCTTGAAGCATCCATGTAGCAAGCTATTTCAGGCATAATTGCTAGGCTGTTGCATTATTGTGGTATTTTTATATGTATATATGAAATTCTGTTACGATTAAGCCGTGGTTACTTTCGTTAAAGAGATGTTAATTTATCCCTGTTTTGGACTGAAGTTGAGGCTAATTTCATTAGATTTTGTATGTACTATACCGTATTTACTTTAGGTTTCAGT
>SDVV010043674.1:0-10229 GCA_016164225.1 Gammarus roeselii
TGCCGCACAGTCGCTGGTCTGTTACTGCACACCAAATGTTCTGCCGTAATGCCGCACAGTCGCTGGTCTGTTACTGCACACCAAATGTTCTGCCGTAATGCCGCACAGTCGCTGGTGTGTTACTGCACACCAAATGTTCTGCCGTAATGCCGCACAGTCGCTGGTCTTTTACTGCACACCAAATGTTCTGCCGTAATGCCGCACAGTCGCTGGTCTGTTACTGCACACCAAATGTTCTGCCGTAATGCCGCACAGTCGCCGGTCTTTTACTGCACACCAAATGTTCTGCCGTAATGCCGCACAGTCGCTGGTGTGTTACTACACACCAAATGTTCTGCCGTAATGCCGCACAGTCGCTGGTGTGTTACTGCACACCAAATGTTCTACCGTAATGCCGCACAGTCGTTGGTGTGTTACTACACACCAAATGTTCTGCCGTAATGCCGCACAGTCGCTGGTGTGTTACTATACACCAAATGTTCTACCGTAATGCCGCACAGTCGCTGGTCTGTTACTGCACACCAAATGTTCTGCCGTTATGCCGCACAGTCGCTGGTGTGTTACTATACACCAAATGTTCTACCGTAATGCCGCACAGTCACTGGTCTGTTACTGCACACCAAATGTTCTGCCGTTATGCCGCACAGTTGCTGGTCTCGACTGTTACTACTCACCGAATGTTCTGCAGCAATGTGTACCTAATTGTTGTGAGATGACTTAGTGAAATTATGTGGAATTGTAGCAATATTACACCAGCAATATTACAATAGCAATATTACACCAGCAATATTACACCTGCAACATTACACCAACAATATTACATAAATATTATACCCGTAATGTTACACCAGCAATATTACACCCGTAATATTACACCAGCAATGTTACACCAGCAATATTACACCAGAACGTCGTAATTCAGGGGATAAAACGTCAAATTTAACTGTGAATATTCTTCTCAATGGAATTGATTAAACTTATTGAGATATCCCTGAAAATGGGCTTTGCGGACACAGAAATATGTTATTTCCCCTCCTTGGCAGTCATTTTAAGATATCAGTAATGTAAAACCAAACTGAATACGCAATGAGAAAAAGCCTCGTTTCGACGCCCCGTAATAACTAAAGAAAGGAGGCAACAATAGATTTTTTAATCAATTTCTCAAAGAAAAACATTGACGAGATGTATAACTTTATAAAATAATAAAAAAATATCACCGATCGTAGCCTTTTTATGTGGCTTGTACCGCTTTTTTGGAAATAATGTGTTGAGAATCATCTATAATTCCTAAATAGGAAGGGGCATCTCCACCTTGCAAAGAGACCGCTTCTTTGTTCACCACGGGTGTTGAGGAGGCGCGTAAACCGTCATAAAGAGCTCTATAACAACCTCAAAGGAGCGAGCACCGCTATGACCCAACAATTTTGATCCGATGACCTCACAAGTGCAAGAAGGTGCTCGTTCTACGACCAAATATGACCGCCCCAAGCCCAACAAAATGACCAAACACCAACGTCTGCTTGTTCTAAGACAAAATATGACCGCTTCAAGCCCATCAACATGACCAAACACCAACGTCTGCTTGTTCTACGACAAAATATGACCGCTTCATGACCAACAACATGACCAAACACCAACGTCTGCTTGTTCTACGACAAAATATGACCGCTTTAAGCCCAACAACATGACCAAACACCAAAGTCTGCTTGTTCTACGACAAAATATGACCGCTTTAAGCCCAACAACATGACCAAACACCAACGTCTGCTTGTTCTACGACAAAATATGACCGCCTTAAGCCCAACAACATGACCAAGCACCAACGTCTGCTTGTTCTACGACAAAATATGACCGCTTTAAGCCCAACAACATCATCAAACACCAACGTCTGCTTGTTCCACGACCAAATATGACCGCCCCAGGCCCAACAACATCATCAAACACCAACGTCTGCTTGTTCCACGACCAAATATGACCGCCCCAGGCCAAACAACATCATCAAACACCAACGTCTGCTTGTTCCACGACCAAATATGACCGCCTCAGGCACAACAACATGACCAAACACCAACGTCTGCTTGTTCTACGACAAAATATGACCGCTTTAAGCCCAACAACATCATCAAACACCAACGTCTGCTTGTTCCACGACCAAATATGACCGCCCCAGGCCCAACAACATCATCAAACACCAACGTCTGCTTGTTCCACGACCAAATATGACCGCCCCAGGCCAAACAACATCATCAAACACCAACGTCTGCTTGTTCCACGACCAAATATGACCGCCTCAGGCACAACAACATCATCAAACACCAACGTCTGCTTGTTCTACGACAAAATATGACCGCTTTAAGCCCAACAACATCATCAAACACCAACGTCTGCTTGTTCCACGACCAAATATGACCGCCTCAGGCACAACAACATCATCAAACACCAACGTCACAAATACTTGTTCCAAACAGGTTTAATCAAGTGTATAATTCAATAACCCAACATTGATTAATAAAATGATTCTCCAAATAAAACACTGTAGTTGTGTCTTATATTAAAGAAGCTACATGAGTGAGACAGATTCTCTTCAGAATAGCTGCGACAACACGAACACGTAAGTGCTCTCAAAAAAACGGATATGTTTATTTTAAATTTATTATTTATCATAGATTCAATTGCCCAACAAATGTCAAGTTAATTACCATAAATAATCAAGCTAAAACTTTTGTTTAGTTGTTCATTGGGCCAAAAATGATGGTCTTCCTTCCTCTGGCCTTCAGGGCCGTTATAGTGAACCCAATAACACTACAGTCAGCACTAAATATCTTTTCATTACTTTGTTAGATAAAGCAGAGGGAAAGTTGGTCACAGTAGCTAACACTTAGCGATTGCGTTACTGTCCCTATGCGTTGGCCGACCTGGATTTAGATGTGGAGAATGCGTATCAAAAAGTAAGACCCCTGCTAATTTATCTCAATTGCTTTGACAAGTTCTAAGTAACGAAACTGGTTTAAGCATATCCCCGTTACCTCCTGAGCTGGTGGGCTATAGTTCCCTGGCCAAGGCTCAGGAAACTTTGTTGAGGTTATCAAGAACCTCAACACAGTGAGAAATTACACTATTGTGATAATGCAATAAAGGTGGAGTCACAGACGACGGTTCCAATCACTTGTCCTTCTTCCTCCTACCTCTTCTCTTTCTACCTCCTAACTCTGCTCCTTTTAATTCCAATCTCTTCTTCTTCCTCCTATCTCTTCTCCTTTTTTCCCCTGGGTACGCAGTCAACAAGCTCCTGAAGCACTAAGGGGGACTACAAACGTTTCGACGACAAGCGTTTCGGCGTCAAACGTTTCCGACGTCAAGAAAACGAGAGACACGGGTGGTGGGTAAGTGGGGGAGGAGTTGATTTGATTCCATAGGAGGGGGGTTCGACCTCCTTGGGTGCCTGAAAGATCAA
Organism: Gammarus roeselii; assembly: GCA_016164225.1. NCBI lineage: Eukaryota > Metazoa > Arthropoda > Malacostraca > Amphipoda > Gammaridae > Gammarus > Gammarus roeselii. The sequence goes on from SDVV010043674.1 coordinate 3,455, forward strand.
AGAGTGGCCAGTGGGCGGGCACCTCGTTTGAACCCCCTTCTAGGATAAGCTGAACGGAGCCTGCAGGAAGGAGACCCGACGACAGGAGCTGTTATCGAGGACGTTGAATCTTTGTTCGTAACTAAATACATATTTCCATTACTTCGCTCAATTTCTTAGAGGTAGTTTTAGGAAAAAATGTGCAGGTGATGTAATTAGATACTGAATTCTGCCCAGTTCGGGGTGGCGCCCATGTAAGTAAGAAGAAGAGTAACGTAATAAAGGATACACACGAAGGAGAGGTTGGACTTACTATCTCTTCATCCCACTAATAAGTGCAGAAATATACTGGTGAACATCTATCGGCACATGACAGATAAGAATTCACTGTATTTAATCTTTATTGCATTATTTACAGTTTTTATTTAGGCGTGAGATTCAACAGCAAACCAACGTTTATCCACTGCTTCATCAATTCATAAATTTCAAGTAATCAAAAGCTTTAAGTTAAAGTTACGGTTGACAGGATCGAACTGTTTGCATTATTTTCTATGCCTATGGTCATGTGTGGTCATTAAAGTTTACTTCTGTCCATTGTCAAAGATCTTATTGACCTCTGTGTAACCCATCTGGCTGACCCCTCTGGCTAACCCCTCTGGCTGACCTCTCTTCCTAACCCCCTCTGGCTAACCCTTCTGACTGACTTCTTTGGCCTACCCTTCTGGTTGACCCTTGGCTAACCCCTAGGGTAACCCTTCTGACTAACCCCTTTGGCCTACCCTTCTGGCTGACACCTCTAGCTACCCCTCTGAGTAACCTTTCTGACTGACCCCCTCTGGCCTATCCCTTTGGCTGACCCCATTGGCTGACCCCTCTGGCTGACCCCTCTGGCTAACCCCTCTGGCTGACACCTCTAGCTACCTCTCTGGCTAACCCCTCTGGCTGGTCCCTCTGGCTGACCCCTCTGGCTGATCCCTATGGCTGACCTCACTGACTGACCCATCTGGCTAACCCCTCTGCTCGGTATCAAAGGTTTCTATTGCGCTTCATCGGCAAGACCTGCTATCAAACAGGTAAAGGTAGACTGCTGGACAGCAACACAGAAATAAAGCATTTGATGTGATAAATGCTCGCGATATTGTCTGGTGTATCTTCATTTTGGGGAGGTTATGCGTATATAGCGGGTTACAGCGTAGCTGCCACCTCATAGCATTTTGTTAACCAAGGCGTTCATGGACTGGCTATTGACCATTTAAGAGACCGACCAGAATGTCTCACTCGGGGTCAGGGAGGCTCGAACCTACAACCTCCAGCTTCCAATGGAAGTTTATTGTGAGGAGAGTTCGACACGCTACCACTCGGCCACCGAGCTGGTGACAATATTTACGCCCTGGGCGCAATAGATAAAAATAAATAAATAAATAAAAAAGTTTATGCATACACAGATGGTATGTTATTCCTTTTAACAATCTATTTATACATAGTAAATCTAAAATAAGTAGAATGAACAAGATAAGAACCTGTAACTGAGTAATTGGAGCTGTGTGCGAGTGGTGGGAGGCATTTTACTTTCCTAACTGAACATACGAACAAGACTCTTGCCAAGACATATCACGACGAGAAAGCTGGCAGGGTTAAGTTTAATTAGAGTTAATTAGAGTGGGAATTAGAGTGGGAATTGCTAATTCAGCTATACGCCTAATTCATTGGGTGGCAAAGAATGCGACGGTATGGTTGGGTCTACGTGAGACAGAGAGTCACTGACGAAACAAAAACATAAAACAGAGAAAACATCATCATTATAATATACGAAACAAAAACGTTTCCTCGTGCACGCGCGGTGTGTTATTCTCGTGGAATAATAAGCTCTCTGTAACGTGTCACGACGGAACGGCTATCATGGTAGGTTTGAGGTCCACAACAAGTGTGCGTTATATCCTGACAAAATAAGATGTTTCTATTTTACATAAATATTGTTTGCATAGTAATTAGTATGAATTCTTTATTCAGACCCACAGCCTAATCAATTGAATAGCAAAGAATGCGATGGTATGTGTGGATCTATGTGAGTTTGAGAACCACTGGCGTAGTGAACAAATAAGAAAAAAATGCATTCATACACCAACGAGTGTGGTATTTTTGAGGCCTGGTAACCGAGTACACACCTTATGCACGAAGAAACATATATATCTACATCACGTAAAAAAACAATTGTCCTCAAAGGCACAGATATTTTATTTTAGGGCCAGAACAATGCGAAGTCAAGTCAATAGGGACAGGGCACGCTGAGGTGAAATTGCAAGATTCTGCAACAGTGCAGCCGTGTTTGAATTGGCACTAAGACAAATAGAAAGAGAGATCAGAGAAACATAGGATGTGAGGTTATGTTTGTGTTTTGTTGACAGGGTGGTAGTGTTGATGCTCTGCGCGAGCTGGAAAACATAGTTTTACGTTACCAGTTTTGAGTTAATCGTCATCGATCATTTAACTCTGCCTGCCCTTGTCTGCGAGCAAGCAATAGAGTGGTACATTTCTGTTTGAAATAAGATACGGTTGCGCGATTCCGAATGTCAGCTGGTAGCTTGTTGAAGCTCTTTGGACCTGAAATAGTGAAAGCTTTGGCCCCAATCTCTGTTCTTCTGAACTCGGTGTCAATGTTATTTTCATTCCGTGTTGACCGTTGATGGGCCGCTTTTCGAGTTGTCAACACAACACCGTTGGAACAGGAGAGCTTGTTCTGAATTTTAAAAACTCGTACTGCTTCGCTCAGTTCTAGTGGTTCTTGGATGTTCAGCCACCCAAGTTTCTTGAGAATTGGTGTCACGTGATCGGTTTTTCTAAAGTTTCCATCGTGAGCTACTTTTGCGGTAAAGTTTATGCTGCGTTGAATGTCTGAGAGTAATGTTTTCGTGCACTTACCCCATATGATGGGGCAGTAGTTTGAATGTAAAAAAATCAGAGCATTGATTACGAGAAGTCTAGACTTGAAGTCGAGTTGTTTCTTCGTTCGACTGAGAAACATGAGTGTTCCATTCAGTTTGGAGCAGAACTTATCAACATGATGTCCAAAGGTCATATTGGGATCAAGCCACACTCCCAGACTTTTGACTTTGTTGTCAAGAGGGATTTTTGCGCCCATACAGTCAACAGCAAAATTTTCGGGAACTCTCCGTGTGTTTGCTTTGGATCGCAGGATAATGCACTGTCTTTACTTGGATTAACTTTGAGCCCATTTGAAGAATACCAACCAATTATTTATATAGCGAATCACTATACTAGTTGAACGTCTTCAATACTCCCATGTCTAAGTGATATAGAAAGGAAACAAGCATATGCGTAAGGCATAAAAACGTGTCCTATACACATCTATTCATGAGCCCTACACATCGAATCATGAGCACTAAACATCTATTCATGAGCCCTACACATCTATTCATGAGCCCTACACATCTATTCATGAGCTCTACACACCTATTCATGAGCCTCACACATCTATTCGTCAGCCTTACACATCTTTTCATGAGCCCTACACATTTATTCGTCAGCTTTACACATCTATTCGTCAGCCTTACACCTCGATTCATGAGCCCTACACATCTATTCATGAGCCCTACACATCTATTCATGAGCTCTACACACCTATTCATGAGCCTTACACATCTATTCGTCAGCCTTACACATCTATTCATGAGCCCTACACATCTATTCACGAGCCTTACACATCTACTCATGAGCCCTACACATCTATTCGTCAGCCTTACATATCGATTTATGAGCCCTACACATCTATTTATGAGCCCTACACATCTATTCATGAGCCCTACACATCTATTCATGAGCCCTACACATCTATTCATGAGCCCTACACATCTATTCATGAGCCCTACACACCTATTCGTCAGCCTTACACATCGATTTATGAGCCCTACACATCTTTTCATGAGCCCTACACATCAATTCATGAGCCCTACACATCTATTCATGAGTCAGAACCACTCAACAAAATCCAGGCCAAAGGCATGTAATAAAACCAAATGAAAACTCTGTAAATGGAAGTGTTTAAAAATGGAATAACTGTGTACCTTTCATATTATGCATGAGACTAACTACACTCCATTTTTAGAAGTAGCGCGTGTAACACAATGTAGCTTAGAGAGAGGGGGCGTGGCCTATTACGAAAACGAATGAAGGATGATCTGTACACACGAACAGGTAACATGTATGCGCATCCCTGAGGTATTACTGGGTATTAGGAGGAGTAAACTCATATATCCTACGCTAGAATACTGGTAGTGAACGAAAAATAATTATTGTTCTCAATAGCACTGCAAAAACTAAGGATAATGTTTATCTATAATGGAATAGTCCTCAGTAATTTGTGTTTTATTAATTGTGTAGAACAATGATGTGAGGTAGGTATGATACGATCTTTACGACGCGTTACGGTTTGATACGGTTCATGTTACGATTCTTTACGCCACGCGTTAAGAGAATTTTTGAATTTCTTGTGGTTCCTGATACTGAAGGATCTGGCGCAACCCATTAACAATATTCCGTAGTGATGAAATAATTCCATCACTCAACAGATGATATCACATCATTGGAATTGTATCAGTAGAGCCTGATGGGAAATATTCGACGAAGAAGCTCAGAGTCTCGTGTATTCCTCAAACTGAAGAGCTAATCTCTTTTGAATTCCGGGTACCACATGATATTTTGAGCGACTTGTTTCAATATTTGTCATTTAGCTCTAAATGCGTCAGCTTAGCAGTAAAGTTGCCTCCAGAGTAGGCTCTACCAACGCCGTTCACTCCTATCGGGATTCGAACCGCCGTCTGTAGGGTTGTGTAGCTTCTTCGGTGAGGTTGAACCCTATTATGGGATCAGCCCAATTCCCTAACCTATCATAGGATTGGGTAGTGAATCTGTCGGAATTTCATCATAGGAAATCCAATTCCGATGAATTGACTTTGTGTCCCTGCAGTGAGATTGCATGTATATGTGCGTGTATGTGTTTACATGTGTTTACAAGTGTAGGAAAACAACAACAGGCCTATTGGCCCAAACTAGGTTGCCTTTTGATAGCAAGAGGATTAGTTTTGAAGTAGAACGTCTAGGAGAGCTTCGTGTGCCATTTCTGTTTTTTTTATAACAACAGGAAATGGAACGGTTTAGCTATTTATCGGCAATTTATGTAGAACTTATCGAGCCGAGACTCCAACGTTTCGATTGTATTGCTGTTTACAACCTCCGCTGGAAGTTTGTTCCATTTTTCGACAACTCTATACGTGAATAAATTGCGCGTGATGTCGAGTGAGAAACGTTTCCCAACGATTTTGTATCCATTGTTCCTAGTCACTCCGTTTATATCTAGAGTGAAAAGGCTCGCTCGCTGTCTGTATGTGTGTTATGTATGAGCAAAATAGAAGAGGAACAGGCTGCACAGCTATACATACATAGAAAACAAATAAAATTTCGGAAAAACTGGAATCACAACTTCAAAGTAACATTAATATTCACTGATGGTACTCAACAAATTATTACCCGTACCCAACTAAGTAATAGGCATAGGTTGCTTTCGGTCGGGGAGACTGGGCGAGGAGACTTGGCAGTCAAATATAGGTCTGCGTGTATTAAATATTTGACTAGACGGCAATTGAAGACATCACGACATTAACCGATCTCAATATGTCGAATATGTTTAGAAAACTTCCCTATAGGATATAATTCTCCCGTGAACGTTAAATGCGGCCATTGAAGATAATGTTTACTCATGCTATACAATACAATATTCATGTATAATATACGATGAGGAAGTGGAAAATTTAAACTACCTGATCACAAGCAGACGATAATTTGTAACTCTCTTGTTTTAAGCCTCACACAAACAGACTGACACGAGACAGGCACACAGACAGAGCAGCACACAGACAGAGAAGGCGAACAGACATGCGTAGATTACTGTATAAGGAAACGAACCGTTGAATTATCCTCAGGTGTCTCCACTTTCTTGTCCAGCCCACAAGGCAGCGTCTAGAAGCATGGCATTTATTACACTCCACTTATAGTCACGTGACGTGTGCACGTCTTCATATACGGCTGCATGTCTATACACGTCACGCATGCAGTTGAAAGTGTGAGAGGCGCCATTGGAGGAACAATATTCCATGATGTATTAACCGATTAGTTAAACAGATGTATTCGGCATAAGACATATATTTGTTTGCAGTGAACGCATTATCAAGCGTGTTGGCGCCATCACATAATTTAGTATTTGGTAATTTAATTCATATTGGGCGATGGAAGTTTATGATACAATTTAGATCAATTATTGATAATTTAAAATTTATTTGAAATTTGTCGCTTGCTATTTTTATAAAATTAGCAGATAAATTACGCATCGGTGGAGATATTTCAGTTCCTGTAAATCATCTGAAATCGAAGCAGAATTTCTCGTCAGTTATATTTCTAAAATCAGCTCAGTAGGAGAGGGGGAAGTTCTACACTGCGTCGTCAAATCGATCCCGAGCCTGGCTAAAAGAACGCTAGGAGACCAACAGAAGAACATCTTTAAATCGATCCCGAGCCTGGCTAAAAGAACGCTAGGAGACCAACAGAAGAACATCTTTAAATCGATCCCGAGCCTGGCTAAAAGAACGCTTGGAGACCAACAGAAGAACATCTTTAAATCGATCCCGAGCCTGGCTAAAAGAACGCTAGGAGACCAACAGAAGAACATCTTTAAATCGATCCCGAGCCTGGCTAAAAGACGCTTGGAGACCAACAGTAGAACATC
>SDVV010043675.1:0-10229 GCA_016164225.1 Gammarus roeselii
TATATATATAGATAGATAGATAGATAAATATAATTAAATCAATATAATGTATATATATATATATATATAATGACAAGCTTAGAATTTGTAACTGAGCAATAGGAGCGCTGTATGACCGGTAAGGAGGCCTCTAACTTTCCTAGCTGAACATAGGAGCGCATCTCTATGGAACATGTCACGACGAAGAGCAATCGAGGTAAGTTTAAAGTACACAATAAATAGGCACTATGTCCTGATGACATAAGGTTTTGTGGTCTGACATTGAAATCTTTTGCATAACAAATAGTAAGTATTTTTATTTCGGATCCACAGCCTAATTCTTTGGTTAGCAAAGAATGTGACGGTATGTGTGTGTCAAGGGGAGTTGGAAATCCACTGGCATTACTAACATGCAAGCAATTTTTTTTATCTTTACCCACACCGGTGTGGTATCATTGCGCGGTAACACAATACATTCATGTGCAAAATAAAAAAATGATTTCTAAATTACGTGAGAAACAATACCTTCATTTTGACAATAAGTTTTGAGTGCCTATAGAGCAATGAATAAATAAGCACAATAAATCTGGAATGCATGTGTTAATACGCTAAGGTCATCCAATCAGATTAGGCGAATACACCACGTGTATGCACTTTTAATTCATATCCTCCGGCACATATTTTGGATATCAAAGGATGTTAGGGTGTGAATGAGCCTTTGGAGAGCTCATACCCAGACGATATATTATTATTGTACCATAATTAATCTTTACATATAAATATACAAATTTAAGTACCTAATTAATATGCGCTATATCCTGCTGATACTTTGGGTGGCACAGATTGTCAGGTTATGTGTGGGTGTGACTAAGCGAGCCACTGCTATACAATCTTTGCTTGATCTGGGCCGTGCATATTAGTAGTATATATTACTGCAAGAATCGCTTTCTTGAGTCACTTTTGGGCGGGTTGGGGGGTAGGGTGCAACGCATGCAACCTTGATTCAAGCGGTCATACGGGGGTTCACACAGAAACGGGGAGCGGGGGACGTAGGGTAGGACGAAGGTCAGTGAGCGAAAAGCTTATACATGTTAACAGGTTACATATTTACGTAAGGGTATTAGCAATTTCAATGCTTGGGGGGGTGTTGCAACATATTGCATTTATGCATTTTTCAATGCTGTGTCCTCTGAATGTTTTTTTGGGGGTTTTGATAAACATACATTTATAAGAATTTTTTGATAATAACTTATATGTAGTTTTATTTATTAAAAAGCTCCACTTTCCGGATACTTTCATGATGAATTTTCAACCACGATATCAGTTTCTACGTTGCTCGCTGTTGATCAATTTACATGTAGAATAGATTCATTTAGTTTATTGTTATTTTTATCCGATTGTATTAATCAGTACCCTTGCGCTAAGCTTTACTTACTCTTGCAGTAACCCCTTCATTCGTTTTTCTTTGTGAGCTAACCGATGAAGGAAAATAGATACAATATATACAGGATGACTGAATCATTCCTAGAGAAAACCACTTAAGAGTACAATTGACTCATTCGATGCTTGATTGCTGGATTCGTAGCGGGGATGGGGGATATTTTGGGATATTTTGTCGGTGTTTTGTTCATTTATCACTATATATTCTTTTATAGGATTAGTGCGGTAGGCATGTTTTATAACTCAATTTGCAGCCTTAGTGTGCGATCGACTCTGTATGGTACCAGCCTGATATTGAATTTTTAGGCAATGTTCTGTGTTTTCAATCCATTTATTTCATATGTATATATTATCTATAGGAATAGTATGGATTATTAGTCAGGTAGTTTGCAGGTTAATTGGATGCACTCCTGGAAAATTATGTGAGTTTGCTCCTGCCTGTTCTTTGTCTCATAAATTTGTTTCCGTGGCACGTTTGCTAAGTTGGGAGTGTTTGTATCGGTATATATTTATGGATGGTTTATTGTTTCTATATATTTTTTCTGTGGACATATATGTTGGTATTCTTATCTAGTTGTGGTACATTTGACTCATTCGGAGGTTGTTTGATGGATTCGTACCCGTTGGGATGTTGGGATATTTTTGTCTGTTATGTTAATTTATCACTATATATACTGTTATTAGGATTAGTGTGGTAGATATGTCTTATATCTCAATTTGCAGCCTTAGTGTGCGATATTGAATTTAGGCAATGTTTTGCATCTTTCACATTATTTCAGGCATAATTGATAGGTTATTGCAACATTTTTGTATTTTATAAATATATAACATTCTGTTACGATTTAGACGTGGTTACTTTAGTTAGAGAGGTGTTAATTTAACCCTGTTTTGGACTGAGTTGAGGCTAATTTCATCAGATTTTGTATGTACTATACCGTATTTACTATAGGTTTCAGTCATGTCCCTCGTATGTCTAGGTATCTTATACACATTAGTTGTTGTTTGATTACATGCTAGTTCATTCTCGTTCACCGTGGTTTTAATGTATGTTTTGGGTATGCTAGAGAATTAATCTTCTTGCTTTGTTATAACTCGTGAGTTTTAGTATGTGTCTTTAAGTTTTTGTACGTTCTCTGTTAAATTTCCATCTTCAATGCAATCTGTTGGTTATTTATACAATATCGGAATATATTACGTTTGTATCTACAATATAGAACATTATTTCAGGTCTAACTAGTTAGGTGTTGCTTATTTTTAGTTTTTTATAAATCTTCTTTCATCCTGATACAATATTTGACGTGGTTATTATAGATATAGAACAGACAATTTGTTACAAACTTGGCCATGCAGTTAGGGTATTGTATGTTTATTGTACGACTATTCTTCAATATTTAAGAGGAGTTAGAGAGTCCCCTAGGCAAAAGCTCGTTCTGTTTATGCTTGCTTGTGTAAATAGACCTGTTTATTAGGATGGATATCGTAATGTATTACACTTTTTATGTAAATTATAGCAGAGTAGTTCATCTTATTTAGCTATTTTATATATTTTGTTGTTGTAGGTTATTTTTTCCACGATAATCATAGGAATGTATGTTTAGGAGGTGTAAGTCCGTACTGCATCTTTTTGGAATTTTCGTAATTGAACCCTAGCAAGTGTATAGTGTAAAGGTTAGAAGACGATTTCCTGGATGGGGGGGTCCTAGTGTAGAGGTGGTTTACACTCTTTGGTTGTCATTTTGGAGTTCATTCATGTTTAACGTGAATTATGTATGGCCTTGTCGATGTCGATCTTAAGTTCCATGAGTTTGTTAGTGAGGATACGCAACAAGCTGCTCATCGTTGTTGTGGTGTACTTAACTTGTTAGTAAACAGAAGCCTAGCTTTTTATGGCTACACACTCTTTGAGTCTCATGTCAGGCCCATTCATGACAACTGTACCTGTGTATAGATTCTTGGTTATGTCCAGGATGTGACTTTGTTCGATTTTGTTCAGAGACGATGGGGTAACAGATGCGAGGCACGTCTGAAGTATTGTACGTGACAGGGTGTTACCTCTAAATTTGTTATGCACTAGTGGTAGATTGCTGAGAAGTGACCATGTAAAGCGTTGTAGAGTTCATTTTTATGACACAGTGGGCTTGGATTTTTTGTTCTACTAGAGCCATAGCATCAGTTAGGTCTAGGAATTTACTATAGATTTGAATGGTATCGTAGTATATATAACATTATTCTCACGAACTCGGTGTTAAATGTCAGATATTTTTAGTATGGCTGTTATGTTAGTATATGATCATTGTCATGAACCAGATCACGTGGGATACTGGACTAGGTTTTGTTATCTGGGTGTGGTAGAATTCACCGTGTATAATAGTTAATCATTATTGCTTAAGGTAGAGTAGAAAATCTTATTTAGCTATTTTATAGTTCTTGTTTTACATTTTTCGTCTAATTTTACGGAATTTTCGGTATAAAATACGCTTAATTGGATGTTATGCTTAAAAAAAAGGTGTGTTTCCCCTCTTGACATTGGATTTGGGTCCGGTTTCATGTTGCCTTGGCGAACTAATCTACCGGATTTGTGTTGAGTGTTAGTGGTGAAATTCTTCAATAATTGAATGTACATCTCAATTATGTTATCCGATCGAAGGTCTTTAATTGATGCTTATTCACGCAAGTCTTACTTATATAAATGTTTGTATTTCGTTTGCGGTTTAGACACTTAGAAGTTCTTGATTAATTCAGTCTTCTGGTATGAGACTGTGTTCCCATTCAGAATATTTGACTTTTTCGACCATTCACCAGATCCCCTTTAACATTTTTCACTATAGGTCTGTAGTGATGGCCTTAATCCTAACTCATCCTAACCTAAAATTACCAGGGATTGTATATTTTTCCCCGTTTCATACGTATGTTTGGTACTCCTTCATTGATTTAAGGTAAATTTTTATCAAATTTATCCACTTGACTCGCTTGTTTTATCAATCATTAGCAGATTGTGTGCCTACATTTATGTATATTTTTTCACTTTGCTTGTTACAAGTCCAGTAATATCGACCAGTTTCGAGTAATGTTAGGTCATCGCTGGTTAGTACACTGTAGAGTTCAAAACGTTTATGTAAGCTTACCCCATACGTCAGTGAGTGTTACGAGTGTTAAAGCGCTAGCAAGATTTATGTACGGTTTTACTGTTAGAATAAGATTTTGTGTAGTGTTAGACGCGTTGCTCCTACCATTTTCATCCAATATATCAAATATTGAATAAATCCACTCTAACAATTTTTCACACAGATCTGTGATGTAAGGTCCGCAGTCAACAAGATCTAGGCTATTAACCATATCTAAGGTACATATATAGCTAAATATATATCAATGTACGACAACATAGATCAAATATCAATGAATGCAAAAAGGGTTACCATACAACGACAAATACATTATTACCTAGGCAACTTAACCTATTACATCCAATAGTTCTGTATTTTAATCAAGTTTGATGGTTATGTATGGTATTGATACATATGAAACTCCACTTGTGGCTGTATATTTATCATATCAAAAGCAGTTGAATACATTTTTCCACAATTTGATCCAGCAAAAATCCTTCTGCATATGTTTAGATTCCAGAACTTATCGATATCTCTGTTATATGCTCGGATGAGACTCAGCAGGTAGGATCCAATAGAACTAATGCTCTTCAATTTGTTACATTTTTTAATGTGGATCAGTTGTACGCGATGTTAGGTTCAAAGATCTAGTCATTCTAACCAACTTAACCAATAATTGTATATTTTCATTCAAGTTTGTGCATATCCAATCCCTTCCACGTGGCTCTATTTTACGTAGTTTTCTTCTAATGTCACACACCAGGTACACACAGACACGCTTTGTACGCATATGCAGGACCGGGCTCGGTATAATGACGTCGTACATAGGGATAGTTACCGATACAATGTAGACACACACACACACACATTTTGATTACATATACAGGATCGGTTAGCATCTGAGGCACTTTACCTCTGATATATGTTTTTTTTTCATTAGAACAAAATCCCTTGTTATTTTTACAAGATATTTAATGTGGACCACCTTCACGTCATGTTAGGTGAAGAGAAATAAGCATCTTAACCTATCCTATCCTTTTCTAACCAGGAATTATATAGTATCGATTGAGTTTTCGTTCATAAATTTGATACTTTTTTTCAATTTATGATATATTCATTTTCATCCTCTCCATTTGGCTCTACATTTTGATCTATCCTATTCACACACTCATCAAAACGTAACCTAACCTAACTTTATGTATGGTGTTCAGTCATTGCTATATACATATGAAGCCCTCCAAGCAACTCTAAATATCACTTTAACATATATGCTATTTATTTTGTCACTCTCATCCCATATAAGTTAGCAGAGAGGACCCATTTTCAAACTTAGATGGTTCGAATGTTACGGGTAATTCATATTATTTTTGATTTTGGCACAATTCTACGTCACTCTAACATGTTATTCACACCCATCATAACCTAACCTGACCTTACGTACGGTATTCAGTCATTGATATATACATATGAACCCCTCCAGATAACTCTAAATATCACTCTAACATACATGTTATTTATTTCGTTGTCACTCTCGAGTCATATATGTTACCAGAGTGTCCCACATTTTAAAACTTGGATGGATTGAATGCTACAAGTATTTCAAATTTGTATTCAGTTTCATACAAATGGACACATAGTCTCACACCATGTTTTTCTTAATTTACTTCAAAATTTCCTCTTAACTCTACAACCTTTGACAACTTGCAACTCTGAATTTTCATTTCCTCTTTCCTATATCTTTCATATCCTTAACGATGACTTCATTTCAAGATCTGATCGGACTCTGATTTATATCATACCAATCTGTAACACATCTAGATCATTTACCTCAAGATAGGTTTTCTGGCATCATTTCAAGCCTTGAAACATATTTTTTCTCCTGATTTCGAAGATTCGATGTTACCACCGACTGTCACGATGTTCGCAATTCATTACTTAACCTTCGAGTTTATTATAATATAAACATTTCATTGAGAACATTCATAGTTTTTACTAGTATTTATTGTCATTATTTACAGACCTTGCTAGTGTCATCAATATCATCTACCGGGTTTTTGACATTTGAACAGCATTGTTCGTCATCCAACCGTACTTATCATCATTATATTTCAGTATACTCTCAAAATCAATCTTATACTACAGCATATCTTTGATGCGGATACCGAAGGCTATTCCGTTCCCGTGAGTCAACAAATGTATTATTTTTTCTTCTTGAACCTTATTTATTCGAATCTCCTCCTATTCAGAGTCATTCCAATTCAAAGTCATTGAGAAATTTGCATACGATACAGTTTTCTTTGGTTCTTAGGTATAATTTGTTGTCCACTACCTCAGCTTTATTACAATCATGATGATGATTTTTTTACTTGGATCATATCAATTCTCGAGATTTGCTTTTCATATCCTCCCCCCCCCCCCAAACTTACTTACATACGAATGTAACGCGTCCACATTAGTTACCCAAAGCATATTTCCTTTTTCCTGCATCCATTTATGAATTATATCTCCCACTCTTTTGATTCTTGTTTGTCCATTCTGAGATATCTGTTATTTTCAATACTGGTCAATATTTATTCGATCTGACTCATATCATCTTCGGAGATTTCTTCTTCCTGCACTTGGAAACAAAATTTTGAGATATGAATGTTCATTTTGTTTATTCTATGACAAAACGTGTGTCTCCACTTGATCTCAACGCATCACTGACTCCATTCTCGGTAGCCAGCTAGCTATTATAAGTTGATTACATGGGATTTTTCGCAAAACACGTGGCCTAACATTACTCAACTAAGTCATCAACTGTGTATATGTATAGGGCTGTGAACGTATGTGAATGTGTATATTCAAGCGTATGTACGTGTTACATGAGTTAAAAATAAATAGCACAAATTTGATATTCAAAATTTCAATAAAATTTCCAATTTTCGAGGGATGACAGAGCCAAGTCAGTATATTGAAGTGATAACTTGGCTATTTAAGTAAAGTGCGATCCCTTGAAGTGTCTAAACTGCAAATGAAATACAAACATTTGTATAAGTAAGACTTTCGGGAATAAGGATCAAGTAAAGACCTTCGATTCGATAACATAATTGAGATGTACATTAAATTTTTTGAAGAATTTCAACACTAACACTCAACACAAATCAGGTAGATTAGTTTTCCAAGGCAACATGGAACCGGACCCAAATCCAATGTCAAAACCTAGTCCAGTATCCCACGTGATCTGGTTCATGACAAAGATCATAAACTAACATAACAGCCATACTAAAAATATCTGACATTTAACACCGAGTTCATGAGAATAATGTTATTTATACTACGATACCATTCAATCCTCCAATAAATTCCTAGACCTAACTGATGCTATGGCTCTAGCAGAACAAAAAATCCAAGCCCACTGTGTCGTAAAAATGAACTCTACAATGCTTTACTAGGTCACTTCTCAGCAATCTACCACTAGTGCATAACAAATTTAGAGGTAACACCCTGTCACGTACCATACTTCAGACGTACCTCGCATCTGTTAACCCATCGTCACTGAACAAAATCGAACAAAGTCACATCCTGGATATAACCACGAATCTAGACGCAGGTACAGTTGTCATGAATGGGCCTGACATGAGACTCAAAGAGTGTGTGTCCATAAAAAGCTAGGCTTCTGTTTACTAACAATTTAAGTACACCACAACAACGATGAGCAGCTTGTTGCGTATCCTCACTAACAAACTCATGGAACTTAAGATCGACATTGACAAGGCCATACATAATTCATGTTAAACATGAATGAACTCCAAAATGACAACCAAAGAGTGTAAACCATCTCCACATTAGGACCCCTCCATCCAGGAAATCGTCTTCTAAACGTTACACTATACACTTGCTAGGGTTCAATTACGAAAATGCCACAAAGATGCAGTACGGACTTACACCTCTTAAACATACATTCCTATGATTATCGTGGAAAAAATAACCTACAACAACAACATATATAAAATAGCTAAATAAGATGCTCTACTCTGCTATAATTCACATAAAAGTGTAATACATTATGGTATCCATCCTAATAAATAGGTCTATTTACACAAACAAGCATAAACAGAACAAGCTTTTGCCTAGGGGACTCTCTAACTCCTCCTAAATATTGAAGAATAGTCGTACAATAAACATACAATACCCTAACAGCATGACCAAGTTTGTAACAAATCGTCTGTTCTATATCTATAATAACCAAGTCAAATATTGTATCAAAATGAAAGAAGATATCTAAAACACTAAAAATAAACAACACATAACTAATTAGACCTGAAATAATGTTCTATATTGTAGATACAAACGTAATATATTCCGATATTGTATAAATAACCAACAGATTGCATTGAAGATGGGAATTCAACAGAGAACATACAAAACTGTAAGACCTATACTTAAACTCACGAGTTATAACAAAGCAAGAAGATTAATTCTCTAGCATATCCAAAACATACATTAAAACCGTGATGAAGAAGAAAGAACTAACATGTAACCAAACAAACAAGAAATGTGAATAAGATACCATGACATACGAGCGACAGAAGTGAAACCTATAGTAAATGATGTGGAATACTTCTACGTAAATGCGGTATAGTACATGCAAAATCTGATGAAATTAGCCTCAACTCAGTCCAAAACAGGGTTAAATTAACATCTCTATAACTAAAGTAACCACGGCTAAATCATAACAGAATGTTATATATAGCTACATATAAAATACCAAAATGTTATATTTACATATAAAATACCAAAATACCAAAATTCTGTTACCAGATATGGCTGAAATAGTCTGGAAGATGCAAAACATTGCCTAAAATTCAATATCAGGCTGGTACCGTAGAGGGCCGTTCGTACACTAAGGCTGCAAATTGAGTTAAAAGACATACCTAACACACTAATCCTATAAAAGAATATATAGTGATAAATGAACAAAACAGACAAAAATATCCCAACCCCTCAACGACTACGAACCTACCAATCAAGCATCGAACGAGTCATATAAACCACAACTAGATAAGTATACCAACACATATATCCACAGAAAAAATATATAGAATTAATAAGTTAGCCATAAATATGTAACGATACATACACTCACAACGTAGCAAACGTGCCACGGAGACAAATTTATAAGACAAGGAACAGGCAGGAGCAAGCTCACATAATCTTCCAGAAGCGCATCCAACTCTCTACCTAGGGGGTTTCTCTACAGCACCAATCCCCTCTCCAGAAAACTTGCTATAACACTATTCATAAAAGAATCGAATAAATATATATAACGAGCAACAGTTAGTGACCAATTATTCTCCACTACAACTATCAAAAGAAGAAAAAACTTATATATAAATACAATATATATCAAAATACAGTATAAATTAAAATGCTCAAAACATGAACCATGCCAATGCATTTCCAAACGTTGTCCGTCCATCCGTCTGTTCATCCGTCCGTCCATTCATCCGAATAAGACAAGGTTACATGCAATGCTCTGGTGAAATGCGAACACGAGAGGTAGTGCGTGAACGTTCAATTTATATAACCTATTAACATATAAAAAGCCTAATAATATATATAACCTAGTAACATACCTCATGAATAATCCGAAAGCTGTCCATCCATTCATCAGAATGAGTCATTCCTTAGCCGCCTGTCGGACTTCGGCCGTCCCCCTTCCGC